>SNQJ01S0034852.1:23239-72072 GCA_010110895.2 Picea sitchensis | reverse complement strand
CACAAGAGTACTGATCACTCCATCAACCAAATCAACCAAACTGAACCACATCATAGAATCCATACCAAGAATTCCCTAAGCATTCCCATCACATCAAACAATAGTATTCATAAAGACAATAATGTAATCATACCAGTGTCTCATTGATAGATCTGAGGCCATAGAATGCATATCTGGAACCTACCTAATCATGCAAGAGCTTGGAACAAGTCTTCACCATTTTGTCCACCATACACTCCTTGTCTTCAGACAACCTGTGTACATACTCACCCTATACACATCTAGCCTACGTATACCTCAATGTATACGAACCATATACACAGACAACCCGCGTATGCATCAGAAACTAGGGTTTCTGAAGTTCCGAGAATTTTGTCGTCAAGATCACCGATATTGCCGAACCTTTGATGCGTCCATGAGATCCTCCTCTCTCTCTCTTCCTTAGAATAGATCTTCAATCATTCTCAAGAGATCCACACCAATAAGAATCTCTTCATCAATACTCCAAAATATATTCTCACAAGAAGCTCTCCATTGATCCACAAAAAGGATTCTCACCAAAATGTACATTTCAAAAGAGATCCTAGCTTCTTATTTATACTTTCATCTTCTAGGTCACTTAACCCATTTCTAGGTCACTTAACCCATTTCTAGGTTATTTAACCTATTTTCCTTATTTTAGGGTTAACCACTTTCCATGAATAGAAAGTTCTCCAATACTTTATCATTTAAATATTCCTTCTTGATTTTGTCACTTCTTTTTATTATTTAAATAATCCACTTTGACTTTGTCACTTTACTTTATCATTTAAATAATGATTTCTTCTTTTCATGCACTTTGACTTCTTTGACCTTGGGGGCTTCAATCCTTCATATGGGGGTCCTCCAACTTCATAAGGCCACAACTCTCAAACCGTGATGAGTTATGTGACTTTCCACATACCACCGGAAATGGCATGACAAGCACTATCCATCTAGGATAGTTTCACCAACAACTTCATTGATCTTAATTTCATTATTCCACATACAAGAATGGGTCCTCTCAACCACAAAGCGTCTTCCCGTGAGGGCTTTTACCATAAGGGGACCACTTTGGAGTTCATCCATTTGTGCACCTTATCAATCATGATAAGACAATAATGAGTCATATTTTCATCAAACAAACTATACACCATCATGTATCAATAACAACTCATTGATCCATCTTCATCTATGTATCATATCAATGATCCATCTTTATCAATTGGTTTCCACTTTGACATCTATCATTCTCATCAAGGACAATCATCAATCAATAAATGACATCAATTAATCAAAACATTTGCATCAATGACACATGATCCAACAATCTCCCAAATAATCAAACCATTGGCATCAATGACAACATGATCTGACACCATGGAAGTATTAGGGCACAAACGAGTTAGGTGACCTACTTTGAAAATTATACAAAGGAACTTGGGCTTACACCCTATACATCTAGGCTTCTCAATCGTATCAATGCACCCAACATGACTTGCAGTGGATGGTGACATGCTCCCAACATGACTTGTAGAGGCTAGTAGCTGATATCCAACATGACTTGCAAAGGTTGGTGATGTTTTTCTAGTGTAACTAGAAGTGACTATAGTTGTACCCCAAGCATGAATTTCAACGACTAGTTACAGGTCTTCAACATGACTTGAATAGGTTGTTGACCTATCTCCAACATGACTAGAAGAGGTTGGTAATATGAAAGGTTGTGAAGGTATCATTTCATATGGGAATGCTTGCAAGGATAAATTGATATGATATGGATTATCCATGTGAGGATATCAATTTCCCCCCTAACGAAGGAACTCCATGCGAGGGGTTTTCTCATGTTAGAAAATTGAGCCCACCCCAATGTAATATCAGAGGGTGGAGGAGTATTTTCCATAAAATAATCATTCATGGGAAAAGCCATTATGGATGATGGATAGACGGACATGATATATGAAGTATAAACATCGCCCATATGTGCATTCCACCCTTGAAAATTATAGCTATAATTAGGTCCGAAGGAAGAAGGATTCCAAACCCCCATCATAGGAAATGACTGAGGGATACACTCCCTACCAACCAATAAATGATTACAAGCAGGAAACGTGCCCCTGGCCCAAAACTAGCATCGACGTTGGGTGTCGGAAAGGAGGATGACATATATAAAGTCATATTCGGCATACCAACAAAAAAATTATTAGAGGCCAGGGGCATTGATTGAGTACTATAACAAGGCTTCCCCATCAAAAATTTGCAAGGGGGAACAGATATCAATTATGACAAATTCATACCATTCAAAAATATAAAAGGATATGTCCCCATGGACTCAGCTGAGCTCATAGACTGGGTATCTCTAACTAAGGGATTCATGGGGGATCCATCAACCATAATGGAGGTTGGAATTGAAATAGTACTCAAAATAGGATGATTGTGAGCCTAAGCAGTGGAGATGCTTATACCATGTTTATTAATTCTAATCCTTTCAGGATACGGCTCAGTATCAAATGAAACTGTGTTAATTGATTCAAGAGATGACGAGACCAACAAGGAGGCTAGTATCACTCCACAATGACTCAAAACTCATGACACAAAGAAAAATACTAAGGCCAAATAATAAACAAAGAGCATACTCCTAAATAAAGCTAAAGGCCAATGCACACAAAACAAATATGATGGATGAAGGGACCTCTTGAACTAAAGAAGGTATGCCTCTCTCAAAAGAGGATGAGACTCCCAAACAATAGAGTGGAGGTAACATAATCAGTTATAAGGACCCTCGTAGGATTCACAGTGCAGTCGATCAGATTCCTCCTAAGAGAAAATCCTCCATAAAGTATGTTTTTTTCTAATCCCTATCTGCCTCTGACTCAGGGTACCTGCAGAATAACCCCTGTAAGAAACCTATGTGGATATCTAGGTCAAGCAACTAAATTCACAATGGTATAACCAATTCTCAGGTGAACAATCGTAGGTCGGGTCCACCATATGGGAAGGGTAGAAAAGCCCAAAATATCAAAAGAACCACCTCTGAAGGAGTTGAAGGTACTAGCGAAACCCCCAAATATGAATAGAACCCTAGAAATATCTCTAACGCTAGGAAGATATTGGAGGGCTATCTATGCAACCAACTTCACATGACCTTGTTTGTAACTCTATTGTGAGTGGAGCCTCCCAAGGACACCAATTACACAATGGGTTTCACCACTCCCTGGTCAGATACATATGTTGAGTTTTATAGCCTTGGAGAAGTTTACTCACAAAATCCTATTCCAAGGCCCTAGATCCTAAACTTGTTTGTGTACCCTGAAAAATAAAATCATTGCTAATCAATTTTGATTATTCAACATTGATTTTATTGGTTTCTTCTTACTCGAGAGGTGGGATCGTGAAACAAATGGTGTTATGACTCATCATATAAAAGGAAACAAATGTAAAAACATTGCTAAGTACTAGTCTTGTTTCTGAAAGAAATGGTATGCTTCTAAATGTTGTGCACAAGATGCAATCTCTTCCAATTTCAATGACAATGAAACCTTTCCTAAAATGCCAATACTAATGTAGTCCGGAGAAAAGTGAAAATGCTTCAAGAAAAATGCAAAAAACTATTTTTTTGTATTTTCAATATAAAGAAATGAAAATGAAAAAAATAACTAATAACCACTCATACAGACCTTATTGCAAGCACAAGAAGACAAGCCAATAAGGACACCAAGAAGCTACTACTCATGCCTAAATGCAAGGACAACAAATGAGAAAAATTATAGGAAATGAGTTCACCCAAAATATTCACCAATAACACAACTTCATATCACTCTGCAATCACTCAACAGACCGGATAGATACCCAAGAAGACTCAACACCACATAGAACCCACCCAAAAAACACCAAACTAAGCCAAGCATAATCATAAAATAGTGTATGTGACTGTTCAAGGAATAGAGGCATATGTACATGCCCTAAATACTGACAACTCCTGTATGTATGTGAATGTCAAGGGAAAACCCGCGTATGCAAAAGAAGACATTGCCAGGGAAAGGGTTAGGCCAAGAAACTCATATACAAAGCCAAATAAAGGATTTCAAGAAATAGGCGACACAAAAAATCAGGAAAACAAAGAGAAATGAAGGAGAAAAAACATCTAATATCCCAAAAGGGAGATCATCCCCAATGGAGTCACCCATTCTATTACAAGGAAAATATCTATGGCAAGGGGTAAACCACAATAGATGGAATGACACCCACAAATCAACTCTAAACTCAAGTATGCTAAATAAATAGAAATTCTAACAAGAGAAGGCTAAGAACCTACCTCGTATGGATGTTTGAAGAAGACCATGGTTGAACTCGCGATCGTAAGCTTGATGCCTGTAACTTGTCCTCAACAATCAATGTATACAAGCATATAAAAATTATATAGAATGTTAGCATATAAACTAGCATAATCCATCAACATGTATAAAAAATATTCCCATGGAAAGCAATGTAAATATTTGTGACATATAATTGGATGAGAAAAGATTATTTCTATTAATGTAATAAACAGAAGTATATAGGTGACAAACTTATGTAACAAGACATAACGAAACCGAGAAACTAAGTTCCTCCAGCTGGGCCTTCACCACTTCAATCCTCCACAAAGGCAAGCTCACAAGTAGTAGGATTAATTGAGTTTCTCCTTCTCAATATAGGAAGATCTTGGGGGATGAACACAAGAAGTTCATACTTTCAAGGACAAAGGGATGGAGACTCAATATGAAGTGAAATTTCTTCAGAGTGTATTTCCTCTCAATGATGTGTCTATTCTCAAGGATTTTATATGGCTCAATTTATAGCCTCCAAATGGAAATGAAGGGTCGAGTCGAAGCGTTTCTAGTATATGGAAGGTCAAGGATCATGGATATTGTGACATGGCATGGAAACTCGACATATTTTTAATTTTTTGGCACAAAACCTTATGTACGTGGGTTGTAATGGAGCAACCTGCATATACACGAGTTGTCGAACTATGGCATCAACTAGACATGAGTAATATTGTGTGGGTAGGTACATCTCATGAAGAAATTTACCCCATCACTAAGAAAAATGGCACACCGAAACTATGGATTTTTCTATGGAAACTAAGATACATCCCCAAGCTCTCATAAGTGAATAATTAGAGGAGGAATATGTATCCCTTGAGGATGGGGTCAACTTTCCCACCTCAATTATCTTTGAAGAGGATAGTGATGAATTAGAGACTTCCAACCTTGATGATTTTCCACCATAATTTAGCCCTAATGAAGAAGAAAAGGTTGACAACCTCACACCTTCACAGAACCCCAATATTGATGAATCTCATGTCGAAAAGGATCTTCCTATAGTTCTTCATGCCAAAAATATTGATAGAAGGAATGGAAAGCATGTGTCCTTCTTCATTTCTCTCCTAGTAAATGAGTTCACCCTCCATAATTGCATGTTAGAATCGAGTTCCCCCAAGAATATTATGTCTTTAAAGGTGATGCAACAACTTGGAATTGAAATATCATGACCTTACCGAAATGCATGTGGTGTGGAGTGTAAACCTATCATGGTATTTGGCCTTATTAAGGACCTTAGGGTTAGCCTAGTTTCCTTTCCTTACATTTCCCTTGTAATGAATGTTGTAGTGATTGATATAGTTGATGCTTGGGGGATGTTATTATCTGGGGAATGGGTGGAAACCTTGGGAGGTAGCCTATAGATGGAATTATCAAATGCTACCATCCCTCACCCCGAGGGTGGTTTTGTTACCCTCTATAGATAACATGTCATTAGATACTAGGTTGAGTCCCCAAAGTGTCCCATGGATGAAATACTTTACTTAGATGAAAAAATGGGAAGTTTCTATGCAATCGAACCTACATTAAAAGTTGAGTAGTGTCAATATTATAATGGAATGTAGACATTAGAATTTGATGGTGCTCACTCTAGTCTTGGTTTAGGAGCTAGCATTGTCCTCACAACCCCATCCAAGGAGGCTACCTTTTTCTCATATAGGCTTGAGTATGACTGTACAAACAAAAATTTGGAGTACAAATATTTTCTCATAGCACTCAAACTAACCTTGGATATGAACATAAGGTGCTGAAAGGTCACATGAGAGTCTGATCTAATTGTTTCCCAAGTAAATATAAGGATTTATCTGAAAAATGAAATATTGAAGAGATATAGAGATTCAGTGTGAGACACCATGAAACTTTTTTATGACTTTTCAATTGAGGCAGTCCATGTAGAAGAAAATTTTGTTTTTGATGCCTTGGTTGTCTCTGCATCCACCCTACAACCTTGTGAATGGGTCCTTCAAGACTTGTGCAAAATGCAGCTGGTATTTAGACCGTCGGTTCCTGATAACCTAGAGAATTGGCTAGTATTTTATGATGATTCCCATATACTTAGGTTTTTTCAAGGCAGTGAGTTCTTTTATTCCCAAGTAAATTTCCTAGCGAACTCCATGAACTTAGAAGTCATAAAATTTCCTAAAAACACCCTTCGAAAAGGATGTGTCCCCTTAGAACATATGTTTAATATACATGATATGTATAAGGGAAAACCTATTGTAGACCAGTCCAATAAAATTTTGGAGTTCAACATAGGTTCAGAGATTGAACCAAGGATGGTGAAAATAGGGAAGGGGACCACTAGGGCTAAGAGAGATGGTATACTAGACCTAATTCGCCAATATAAGGACATAGTCACCTGAAATTACAATGACCTAAAAGCATATATGAGTGATGTGATTGAACACATCATACCTCTCATAGAAGGAGATAAACCATTTAGATAGAAGCTGAGACATATCAACCCTAAGATAGCACCCCAAATCCATAAAGAAATTCAGAATATGGTTGATGTTGTGATCATATTTCCCATTAGGTATTCCTCTTGGATGTCAAACTTGGTGGTGGTTCAAAAAAAGAACAGAGACATTATACTATGTGTTAACTTTAGGAACCTCAATAAATTAGCATTGAAGGATAATTACCCTCTCTCGAACATGGAACATATTCTACAAAGAGTTACTGGTTCTAGGATGATGTCCATGTTAGATGTTTTTTTGAGCTACAACCAAGTTTTAGTCAAAATTGAGGATCAACGTAAGACCGCATTCACCACTCCTTGGGAGACCTTCATGTACTTGAGAATCCTTTCAGTCTCGTGAATGTCAGATATACTTTTCAAATACCAATGGATTTTTTCTTTAGATATTTGATAGAAAATATCATAGATATATACCAATATGACTTGACAGTTGTATCTAAGGAAAGGAATGCACATATCTCACACCTTAGGACAATATTCAAGGAATGTAGGAAATATGGCATATTCATTAACCATAAGAAGTTAATCTTTGGTATCGATAAAGGGAATTTGATAGGACACATGGTATCAGAAGAAGGTATTTCCATTGATCCTGAAAGAGTTTATTCTATCAAGAATATACAACCACCTACCAGCAAGAAATCTTTGCAATCATTCTTTGAGAAAATAAACTTCATAAGAAGGTTCATCCAAAACTTTGCTGAGAAGGTCAAGCCAATAAATTCCTTGATAAGGAAAGGAATTTATTTTAGATGGGATAACAATAGTTTAAGGTATTTTGAAGACTTTAAGGAAGAAATCGCTAAGGCACAAGTCTTGACTAGCCCTGATTACTCTCGTAACTTTATAATTTTATCGTTTTCCTCTCAAGACACTATATACAGAGTGTTATTGAAAAATAAAAAGGATGACTATGAGAAACCAATCTCATTCATGAGAAAAACCCTTAGGGATGTTGAATTGAATTACTCAATCACCAAAAAGTAACCATATTCCCTTGTCAAGTCCCTTAATCACTTTATAAGTTATGTCGAATACAACAAGATCAAATCTTATGCGCCCTACCCTACTCTCAAAGATGTTCTTTCTCAGCAATATTTCCTTGGGACCAGGGGAAAGTGGGTGTCCAAAATTCAAGAAAATGACTTAGATATTAAACCCACTAAGGTTATCAAAGGGATTGGCCCATATATTTATTGAAAGCAATGAGGAAGCCATACATATGGGGGAAAATGAATGAGTCAATGTGATAATGACAGAACTTGAGCATGATGAGTGGTATGTGAACATTATCTACTACCTCAAGAATCTTTCATGCCCTAGCCACTTAGTAGATCACAAAAAGAGAGCATTGAAACTAAAGGACATGAAATATTGTCTAACCCAGGATGGCCTAGGTTGGAAGAACCCTTATGGAATCATCCTTAGATGTGTGAACAAAGATGAAGTTGACCAATTGATTAAGGAAATCCATTTAGGATATAGTGGAGGTAACTTCACTTCCCGTACCACCACCCACAATATCCTAAGAGCAATATATTGTTGGCTTACATCATTCATTGATACCCATCGTTATGTTAGCTCCTACCAATCTTGTCATATATTCACAGGAAAACAACAAATCCCTGCACTGCCTTTGAAACCAATCATTTCTAAAGCTCCTTTTCAGCAATGGGGTTTGGACTTCATTGGTGAATTCAAGGACAACTCTAGAAATGGATATTGTTGGTTTTTTACTACTACAGACTATTTCACTAGGTGGGTAGAGGTCATCCCAATGAAAAAGGAAACCGAGGAATTTGTCATGAGTTTTCTTGAGGATAGATATGATAATAACAAGGTTTGGTGCCCCTGCCAAAATCACTACCTACAATTCAAAGGCATTTATCTCCCTTCCTTTGGCAGAGATTTTATTCAAGTATGGGATTTCCCTATCTCAGTGTTCCAACTACTATCCCGGGGAAATGGACTCATAGAATCAAGTAATAAGAATATGATGAATATTATCAAGAATATTGTAGGAGAAAACAATAGGTAATGGGATAGTAAGATCAAGTATGCTCTATGGACATACCACATCATGACTAAGAATTCCACGAGAAAAACCTCATTCGAGCTAGTATATGAATCGGAAGCCAAATTACCCATTGACCTCTGAATTCCCACCCTTCATTTTTCACAACCATACATGAATAAAAGTGAGGCTCTGCAAGAAATAATTGACCAATCGATAGAATTGGATGAATCTAGGGGGACTTCTTTGGATCAAATGGCACGCAACCAAGAGAATATTAAGGGAATGTTTGATCACAAATCAAAAGAGAGGATTTTTAGTGAAGGATACCAAGTACTATTGTGGGACAAAAGAATGGAGAAACTAGGAATGCATAAGAAGTTTGATAGTTTGTGGAATGGGCCCTATCGGATTATGAGCGAAGCTAGTCTCAACTAATTTATCCTAGATACACTTGAATGGGAGAAGCTATTGTTACATGTTAATGGAAGCCTTATCAAATATTATTTCCCTTATGGGACTTAACCTTGTATCGTATATTAGAGTAGGTAGGTTAGGGCATTTGCATCTTTCATTTCATTTATATATATGTTGAATCATTCATTCATAGTCTTGCATATTTCTTATATATATATTTCATTCTCATTTTTACATAATGAATACATGGTAGGAAATTTCACTTAATGTCATTGCTTTATCATTTTGTAGCTAAGGAAAAAAAAAAATCAACATGGTTTTGGATTTATGACTGAAAAATAGTGGATCACATCCACCAACAAATACTTCTAAAGGGTGTTATTTTTTGAAGTGGGTGTAGGATTGCAGGTCTTGAAAAACCAAATACGTTGGTGTTCTCATTCTCTTTATGCTAAGCACATGTCCTCATGTTGGATCCAGATGTTATCCCCCCCATGCCTACGGGTAACTAGAGGAGATCATGTTTCGTGGCTTGTAATGGATAACATGGTCCTAACCATGATTATGATCAACATGTCCACAGATGGTAGCCAAACATCCCCCCTCATTCACCTTTACAGCTAAAATTCAACCAAGGCTCATCTCATTCAAGAAACCCAGAGTATGGGAGATGTTAAGCCATCGTCACCATGAGGTATGTTAGTCATTATTTCATGCAAAGTTTTGTGCTTTATTTTTCATGCATGTGGATGAGGATATTTGCTTGAAGTTGTATAATGGATAATTGGTTTGGGAAATTGTGTCAATTTCCTTGTTTCATCTTTGTGGTCAACTTTTGTTCCCTAGTCCTGTGTTGTCACCGCCCAAGGAAAAGGGGTATTGTTGGGGGGGGCTCTCAAGGGTAAAATTATATTCCCCTCCATACTTAACATTGTATATCCTGGATTCTCTCATAGTTTACTAAAATTCAGTAATGGGTCATGGTACATTCTCTCATGAGAAGAGGGGATGAAGGCCCAAAGGTTGTTTCGCAATTGCTATGAAAAGAATAAGAAACTGATGCTAAAGAAAGAAAGGAATGATATAAAATAGGAAAAACAAAATATGGTCCAAACTTGAGCTCTAATCTTTCGGTGCTCACCCCAGTCCAAAAAATGCAGTGCTAATGGCTTGAAACCTTACAAAGGGGACTAGAAAATATATAACAAATAAGGACTTAGAAAAAGGAAAACAAGGGGGATTGGAAAAAAAAGAACATAAATATGGGGTAAATCAAGAGAAATCACAACCTCCACAAATGTGCTCATATAAATGGATTCAATGACACAATTATCCATGAAGTACGCTATAAAACCATGTCACTTTCACACTTACTCTTGAAGGGTTTTTACTTTCCCTTGTCACTCTCAGGACCTATCCCTCTACCTGGGTTATTTTATTTCCTATGTAGGTGGCACACCTAATAGGGTTGGATGAAGGTCGTCCCATACTTAAAATTGTTAACTCACATGGGATTCTAGGCTAATGCTTGAAGGGGATACCGAGATGAATTATCTTACATAGATTATATCTTAAGTTGCAACTTACTTTGCATGTTTTAAGGACTAATGTTTCTTATGAACTTTGGCTAACCATGTTTTATACTTTGATTTGATTTGGATTGTTGATAAATTGGGTTGGTTTTCATTGATGTCAATCCTTGAAGCAATTCTAGTAGAAAATTATGGTAGCCGCATAGATATGGTTAAGGAACCCGAGTTAGTTCAAGGTATTTGGACATGAAGGTCAGTGAATATGCAAGTAAGACTATCATGGATAGATAGTATATGTTGTGTCATTTTCGGTGATATGTGGTGTGTCATGTAGTTCTTCACGGTTGAGGAGATATGTCTTACTGAAGTTGGAGAACCATCATGAGTTATCTAGAATCTCTTAGAATAAGTTTACTAGTCAAAGTGGTTGTAACTAGGAGTTAATCATGGGTTAAGTTGATGCAATATGAAAATAATTAAAAATTAATTAGTTGCAACAAGAAGTGATGAGTTTACTATTTATGGATAAAGTGATTGCAAGTGGGTAAATTAGTTGAAAGTGAGTTAGCCCTGAAAGAGGGAAGTTGGGTAAAACAGTTAGAAGATAACCCCTAAAGGAATCCACTTGGAGAGTATAAATAAGAGAGAAAGGGACTCCCATGAGAATCTATTGAGCACATTAAATATCTATTGTTGTGAAAGGTTTATTGTAGGTGCTCATTGATACATCTAAAGTTATGCAAGTCTGAGGAAGCGAAGGTAGAGTGACAGAAAGGTTTTGTAGCCACAGTGAAGAGTGGAAAGATCATGAAAAATCCTAGTTAGGGTCATCCCCGTGGGCCACACAGTAGACTTCCTGCAAGTCACCCCCGTGGGTTTCCTAGAGCCTGACATGTGAAGCCCTGCTTGACACCTCTCCTGCATCACACAAGGCACTATCAAACCTAAGGATGAGAGGTGATTCGGGTTGCAAAGGTTGAGCAGAGGCTACAAGAAGTTCAATAGCGACCATCTACATCAGATCTATATACAGGTTCAAAAGGTATGCTATATGATTATTTGTAGTTGGTTGTTGTTGTTTTCATGAGATATGGTTATGGGAGATTGAGGATTTTTCCTAGAGATACTATTGGTTGTATGGTACATATTGTATGAGATACATCTACAGAGGTACAGTGTTGGTATGTTTGGTATTTATCATTGGTACATCCTGTTGGGTTGATTGTTGAGGCATATCTTGTATTTCTTGGTACATGGTTGAGGGCTTTTGGTTGAGGTGTGTTGTTGAAGTTGTTGGTATAGTTTGAGGCTCCATAATAGTGAGGTTTTGATGTTTGGTTGATGTGAGGGTTTATTATACATAGTTATGATTTTTTGCATATGTATGGCACATGATTAGAGAGAAATAGTTGCACATGGTTTGAGCTATATTCTTGTGATATTGGGTACCTATGAGATATATTTTATCATATCTGATCTGTTGAGGAAATGATTGGTACAATTTGACTACAGGTTATTGGTACAGGTTGACTACAAGTTATTGGTATAGGTTGAATACAGGTTATTGGTACATATTGGTACATGTTTACAGTGACAGATTTCGTAGTGACAGACTGACAGTGGTTTCAACAGTTATTTGACACTTATACTTCAGGGTGGTTGGACGAGGCAAGGATGGTTGGATGTATCCACATTCTAGTTGTAGCTAGAGAACATAGGTGGTTGTAGCCTCCTTCTGGTTCTAGCCAGAGAATCAAGGATTTGTATCTTCCTTCCAGTTGGAGCCTAAGAAACTAGGGGGGTGTAGTCTCCTTCTAGTTGCAGCTGGAAAAAAATGAAGTTGGAGCTTCCTATGAATGTATTTCTTTTGAAAATATAAGAAAATCATTCTATGGTTTTCTCTTGCATTGGGTTTCCATGTAAAATTATTGGTGTACTATGTTTATGTGTGATTTCTGATTGTTCATTGCTTATGCATACTTCTCATATGGAATGTTATTGATAATCTTCTCATAAAGTAAACATTGTGGTTTAAAATGATTAAAAAGTATTAATATTGATTCACCCCCCTACCCCCTCTCAGTATTCCAACATGGATGGCCCTAACATGGTTCTTTGAGGGACGTCCTAGGATTGTACCCAAGAAGTTGTGCCTTTATTGTAGGACCTTGGCACGTGTGATGGAGAGAAGTGGGTCATCCAATGACTCACCACACTCAAATATTGGCTCTCACATCCTTAGAACCCCGAATGATGGACATATGGGCTTGATAGAAGAAAAGTGAGTCATGATTGCACATAGATGGGTTGGAATCCCCACAGGTTGGGTAGAGTACCTTGAGACTTATTTTGCACCAGGACTAGGGACGTTGCAATAGAAGACATTCATAGACATTACAGAGATGACATGTAGCTTCCTAGAGCCTGGATGTTGGCCATGGGTCCTAGACATTTTCCCTGTTATGGTGATGATGTCACCTTCTAGGGTATGATGAAGCTAGGGTTTGATGCATATATGTGGTATTGATGAAACATGGCATGATTTTGATGAGGAGAGACATCACTTTCTCCCACCCTACTCCAGATTTATGCCACATGTCCTTTGGATGCCTCCTTCTTTCCGAAAGGGCCTTGATGTCCCACACGTGTGGGCTATTTTGATTTATTTTTTCACTTTTAGCATTTGTAAAGGTAAAATGAGGGGTTGGCACCACTTGTACTTTTTTGTTGAAAAATTATGTGGAAAAATATGTGAGGTTAGCCTCATATAAAAAGGATAAACCTCACTTTCATTTTATCATCATCACTTCTCACCTTTGTGAGACTACACTTCTGAAATTTTGGCCCTATATGGGTAATTAGCTCTTCTCTCTCATGTGATATGCTTGGAAGGTCTCTTTTGGATGGTTCTTGATGATTTTGGATGAATATTTATGCAATTAGGGTGAAAATATATTGGTTTATTGAATGAACTAAGTGCATTTCTGCGATTATTGTTTATGATATTAATGTTCATGGTGAAATTGTTATTTTATTGCAATAAGTCTTGTTCATAGATGATTTTAGGGAATAAATTTCACAAATGGGATAAGTTTCCATGGTTTTTCCCAAAAAAGGATTCACCAATTTACATTTTTTCTAAAAATGATTCACCCAAATTCCATAGAATAAAATTATATTACCTTAAAAATCACCAAAAATTTATAGAAAGTATATAAAATCTTTAGAAATTTGAATATTTTTATAAAACCATCGCCAAACATTTTACATTTTGCATATTAAGGACTAGTAATATTAGTTAATGTTTCTACATTTTAATATAAATTTCCATCCTTAAAATCATCCTTGGTCTTGTTATTGAAACCCTAAGAGAGGAACATAAGTGTTTCTTCCTCTCACAAGGTGATATCTATCTAGAATTTGTGAATTTTCCTTTCTAGGGTTAGAACCCGAAATCCCTAAAGTGCTATCACTTTAGGATTTGATCCCTAGATAATTGATCTTGACCTAGTTGAAGCTACAAGAAGGGAGAAATGGTTTCTAGGCCCAAATGTGCTTGCACCCTATAATTCCTCCTCAATATTCAAAGCCTAAGGCCCAAATGTGCTTGCAGCTTAGGGTTTGAATCCTACCTATTGGCTTCAAATAGGCCAATATTCAAGCTTAGTTTCATTTGAAAGACACCATAACCCCTAAAAGGCATTAGTCTTAAAGAATTATCATGGTGAATTGATTGATGAACTCACTTTCTCAACACTCCCAAGCATTCCACTAACTATACTAAAACTAACATTGACAAACTCATTTAAGAATGTGTTGTGTTGTCCCGGAGGTGTATAACAGTCGGTGACAGAGTGTGTTGTTAAGGCGCTCCGTGATGTTAAAGTCACCGGTTTGAAACCTGCGAGGACAAAAAATCTAGCCATGTTAAGGTTTGGTGTGGCGCGGGCCGAGTGCGATCCCCGGGTGATTTTGACAGCTTAGATTCCCCTGAGTCGCGGTTTCTTAGCCACAAGTTAGTCCCACATGTCACGGACAAACTAACAAACCAAAAAAAATTAATGTATTGTGTTTATAAAAGGTTTACTATGACCATCTAAATCACATTAATTTGTTGCATACAGTAATCTAAATGTGGCTTAACTTACTCATAGATAACATCTAACAATTGGGTAATATTATATTGGATGTATGTTATTTTTTCATGGTCAATTGTTGTATTTCTAAGCATTATTTATTGTTGATATTGTTATAAGACTGGTTTATTGTTGCAATTTGCAACAACTATAGAAATCTAACTTGTCTAGTACCTAAAAGAGGTGTTTATTGCATACTTTGACTTGTAAATTGTTATATATGTGCTATAAAGCGTTCTTGTTCTAGGAAGGTACCAAATCATCTTCAAACCTCTTCTTTTCCTTAACCTAGAACAATCTTTCGATGATCAAGATAGGGGGTGATAGGCTTGGCTAATAAACTTGTTATTTGATTCCTTGAGGTCACCAGGAAAGCCTCCCTTGTGGTGGACCTCTTACATCATTAAAACAAGGGGAGTCCTTACTAAAGTTACAGTGGTAGGTTCTTCCATAGTTACGCAAGATTTGGGAGTCTTATGTTGGGATTTGCATAAGTACAAATCCTGTGATAACATGAGCTACCATTTAAACGACCTTGCAAGATAATTCCTCCAATTTTTTCCACTTTGAAAGCATCGAGATAGATGAAAAATAACAGAATGATCCAATCTAGATCATGTTGGCTCTCTATTCTTCATACTGCAGAGAGTTACCTAACTCCTTCTCAACTCTTCTATTTTTCTTCTCCCATGGAAACCATTCACCTTACATCTTCCAACTAGTCTTCTCACCTACCTCCTTCATTCACCATTGTTAACATTCTAGTGTCTTGTCTCTTCATTTCCCAACTCAAGATTGATTTCTCTTCCCTAGGTGATTCTTATTTTTTAGTGTGTCCTTTCAAATTTCCTTCTGTAGCACATTTTTTTAAAATATGTTCTCCAATGATTTCCTTTAGATTCCCTTCTACAATGCATGGATGATTCCTCTTGACCATTTATAATTTATCTTGCTCCTAGTTCTATAGTAGTGACTTCGGATTTCTAAAGCCAAAAATGGTTCCATGCAATCCATATTACAAGAATCGGACACTCACAACTCACTCTTGTAGAAACTTTGGAATTTTGTAGCATAAAGTTCCAATGCCCACATCTTTCTTCTACATAAAGAATTCATCATTATCTATGGTGTTCCAATTAATAACAATCTTCACTCAATATATCCACATTATCTTATCCATTTTATCATCTCTTTCCAATTAGGAATCCACATATTATAATGTCTTAAACTCTATATCTACTTGGATAAGCTTGTCTTTCCTTTTCTTGTAATCATGAGTGTTTTCAAATTGGGATATGCAAACTAACCTCAATGCCCCTACATCACCTAATAGTGAGAGATTCATCATAGGTGAACCACTCCCTCTTTGGAAGGATTTCATTTCATTTTAATGTGCAATGAAAAAATTCATTGTCTTGTCAAAGTCAATTGGTTTATCTTGTATCTTCACACCTCTGATGCTTAGGTTAAATGCATTTGGCTATAATTGGATTTATCTTCAAGATTTTCATGAAAAACTAAATCTATGATAGGTGATTGCTTTGGATTTAAGTTGTAGTTTCCATGTGATCCGATGTGGTATCCATTGTTTCGAGCTTGAAGTCAAGATCTTTATGGTTTTCCAAACTAGTTTAGATGCTTACCTTGAGAGTGTCAATAACCTTCAATATATTTTTAGTGGGGTGAAGGTCAACAATAAGTAACTATATGTATATTATATTATTGACCTGAGATTCAATATTTTCTTTTGTTCCTGAATTTTTTGGGACAAGTTCGAGAAGCATTCCTCTAACTTTAACTAGTTTAATTGATCACTTTTAATGACTCTTTTCTTATCATAAATCATTTAGGTCTAGTCATGAATCTATTTTTAAAATGCATCAACTTTCATTTATAAATATTCTTCTATTTTCTCTAAATTTTACAACAAAACTATAGAAACGAGGATTCCTTTTAAAACTCCCTTCCTAGTTGTGCTCTTCATCTAAGGATTTTACCCTACATCTATTATAAAAGAACACAATACATTAAAACAACACTTAAAAATAAGTTTTTTCTCTCCCAAAAATGATCACACTTTTATTTATTCACATACACATTCATTTTATTTATACACATACCCTAAAATAATTAAATAAAAAAAACACTAACTATAAATATAATTAACAAAACATAAACCAACAACATAGCCTTTTAACGAAATTAATAAAAACCTTAAAAATCACACTACCATCACATTATTGGGCATGGAGGTATCATGCTAAAACAATGCAAAAATACCATCACAATATTGGGAAGGAAGGTATCATGCTAAAACAATGCAAAAATACTTATTGTAATGACTGTCACACAACCATCACATTGTTGGGCATGAAGGTATCATGCTAAAACAATGCAAAAATACAAAATACTTGTTGTAATGACTTGTACATTTATGTTTAAGTTAAAGACCATATAATTACACTTTATCATGATAATTACATTCACCATGAAAAGGCACAAATGATACATGCATAAATCAATGACATGTAAAAATAAGGTTAAACATTTCATTATGTATGGGAGAATTGAATCATCACCAATATCGATATCGGTTAACCAATCAATAACAAAAACTCTTACTAAATTTTTTATATTTTTAAACATTTTTTTTTATTTTAATTAAATTTCTTTAAAAATGTAAATATAATTAACTATTTCAAAACATGTTTTCATATCCCATTTTATATATAGTTAATTTTTTTATTTTTTTTTAAACATTTTTATTTTTATTTTAATTAAATTTATTTTAAATATAAATACAATTAACTCTTTCAAAACATGTTTTCATATCTCTCTTTCTATATATACCACTGTCAACCTCTTTCTATAAGATCATTCTTTATGTTTATATATGTATATGACCCTCCTTGAAGTTTAGAGTTGTCCTTTTGTAGTAGTGATATATTTATATCTGCATATGACCCTCTTTGAAGTTTAGAGTTGTCCTTTTGTAGTAGTGATATATTTGTATCTGCATATGACCCTCCTTGAAGTTTAGAGTTATCCTTTTGTAGTAGTGATATATTTATATCTGCATATGACCCTCCTTGAAGTTTAGAGTTGTCCTTTTGGAGTAGTGATGAATGATGATAATAGTTGATCTAGACATTTCCATATACCATGTACACATTAAGATGTGCCCCTGGACCAAGTGTTTAATAATTTGTTTCCTTTTAGGAGTTTGAAAGAAAAAATAAGTCCTTGGCGTTGTTGCATCTCACGTGTCTTTAAAGGGTTTTCAAAGGGCCTTCTAGAAGTTTGAAAAGAAACACAATTATTTTATGATTATTTTATGTTGGATTACTATATTGATCTTTGATGATGGGTTTTTATTATAAGGAATGGCCTATTAAATAAATCATATAAATATCACAATAATAAATAATAAAAAGAGATCATAATATATAAATAATATAAATATTATTATAATAAATAATGAATCATATAAATATCACAATAATAAATAATGAATCATATAAATATCAACTCATTATAAATGAGTCACACAAATAATGAATCATATAAATAACTCATTTTCAAGTTGTGTTCTCTAGCAAAACCTCCCTTTATTAGAAATATCCTTTGAGTGGAAGACAAAGGGTAGAAAATCCACTTTGGAGACATTGCAAGTTCAAAACACATGTCATGGTCACATTGTTCCATGCTTATAATGGATTTTACAATAAAGCCTTTGACAATATCCATTATTTACATACTTTAAGTCCCAATGATTTTTCCCACAAGCTTTTAATTAAGGATTCATGGGTTTTTAATTAAGGATTTATATCCCATGTAAAAGGTCGTCAATGCCAATCTCCCAACATTATTGTTAAATGATGATAATGCTTTTCACAAATTTAAAGATGAAACATTTAAATGACACACTTTATGAAACACTTTAATTTAATATTTGGGTTAAAGATTTGTATTCAAAAGTTAAAAAAAAATAGGTTTATTTGTGCAAAGATGCATAACTATATGTCCACCATCTTGACTTTCACGAGGGTGTATTTATGCCATTATTATTATTATTATTATTATTGAGTTGCAACTTCAAGCAGTATTGTTACTTTATTCATATGAATAAATGTTAATGATGTGGATATTTTATCAAACACCATGGTTTCATATTTTGGTTAAGGACTAATATCCATAAACATAAGAATTTGATTTTTAATTTTCAACTGATCTTACTAGATTGAACAACTCCTTTCATAAGACTTAAATATTCATGACATATGTACTTTACTAAACACCATTGTCAATTGTCTCGGCAAGCACTCACATCCACAAGTAAAAGGTTTTTTATTCCAACCCTCAACCAGTGTTGTAAGCTATTATTTGAATATAGAGAGTAAAAAATTCCAGGTGTGAGGAGGAATATAAGAATTCTCGAAGCAAATATTAAAGTAGCATATGCATGGGATTTGAGGATGGGTGTGGACAATGAAGTAAAGAATTTAGTGGTTGAACAAGGAAACATCTTGAGATCAAGGACTAACAATCATGTAATCATTATTGGGAATTCTTATATAATCATTTGGGATTAAGACATGTAAAAACTCCCTTAGCTCCAAGGATATCATAGATATTCTAATGCATCAAACCCCTTGCTTGAAAATTTCAAGGAGACAAGTTATATCAAGTGAAACACATATTGAACACTACTACGATGTGGGGTTGTAGCATCATAGATTTGCGTCATTACATCCCTCAAGCCCATTGCTAGATTTATTTTTTGTTTCTGAGCATGCTTCATATTTTTGCAACATTATGTTGTATATATATTCACTTTGTGTCATGGAAGCAACACAAACTCAACACAAATACAACATGCACTCCATCTATGTGTTAGAATAGTTAATGCGCGTTCAATGCAGTCTTGATGTAAAATTTAAAAAAATGACATAAAATGAAGATTTGTGTCACCCTACATGTGAAATTATAATATAAAGTGAAAAACAAGGGTCCCCTCATTCCATTTTCACACGAGGGTGTGGGAAAAAGCTTTATGATGTATGTGTCCAGATTATAGACAACTCAACAAAATGACTATTAAAGATAAGTTTCATATTCATTTCATTAATGAATTACTAGATGAATTGCAAGGAGCAATTTGCTTTACCAAGTTGGATCTCCATTGTGGATATCATCAAATCAAAATGAGGCAAGAAGACATCCCCAAAACAACGTTTAGAACACATGAAGGTCATTATGATTTTTTGGTGATGCAATTTGGCCTTACTAATCGATATGTAAATGAGGGACTTATAGCCCACTCACTTCACCAACATAGATACCTTTGTGGAAATTTAATTTATGTTCTCTATCTCAGTATTATATATAGAGCTTTGTCTACACAAAATCCATTAGGCCTCTATTCCTCCGTGCTTCTTTATAATATCTCTTATTTGTCTGTTGCAAGGCCTCTCTTTGCTTGTACCTTGCACACTACAATCAGCTAGTGACCCCTATGTTCTCAGGCTTGTCTGAAGATGGGAAACCAGTTGTCAATGCAATGGTAAATTCTTTTTTTCTTGATGAGCCATCCACTCTTGTACCTCCACTTTGAATATCCTATGGTCCAGTGGTTGGGAGATCTATTCATCAATCATTTATCAAGGTTATGTTCGCCAAGCCTCATGAATATACCAAGAAACAACGAAGAAAATCACTCCACATATGAATGGGTTGACTAGAAATGGAGCTAAATGATAAAAGGGAGAATTGGATAACTAGTGGTGAAGAGAAATGCTTGAAGGACGAATTGGGCAACTCGTACCATCTAAAAACACCCAAGAAACCTTTAGATACATCCGACAACTTCTAAATTTGCCCAGTAACTTCTACATACACCTAGGAAAGTGTGAATTCACCCAACAAATTTTAAATATGCCCCACCAGTTATAAATGTGTTCGAAAACTTCTAAATTTGCACAGAATTATAGGAATTCACCCAACAACTTCCAAAAACGCCTGGCAATATCTAAAACGTCGAGAAACCTATTAGAATGTGCAAAATAATTGTAGCTCATCCAAGTCGAGTCGAATGAAAATCGGAAGATGAGTCGAAAGAGAGGCAAGTCGAGTTGGAATCCAAGAAAGTCGAGCAAGTTGAATTCACCCAAGTCAAGTGGACCAAATGAGACAAACCGACTAAAAGAGACCACAGTCGAAGTGTGGGTGGATTGGGTCGACTATGGATGGTTGTCAGTCGAATGAGGAAGGGGAAATCAACCAAGAAAGAACCCCATCGGAAATGGGTCGACCTAGAATTAAAATAAATAATTAAAGGAAAATTCAAGAACCAACCACGAAGGGAAAACCTTGGAAAGTTGGATTTAACAACCAACAACTAAAGATAAAATGTAAGGGCGAATTTGACATATGGTGGCATGGAAAAAAATGCTTTGAGGGAGGATTCAATAACCAGTTGTGTAGAAAAACAATCTTGCAACAATTTTGGCAACGCACGATGAGTCAAAATGTCTTGGAGGTCGAGTCTGGAATTCAACGACAGAGGAAAGTGTTTGGGGTGAAATTGGTAGTGGGTGAAACTATAAAAACGTGTATATGGCTCGTGGGTAGCTAATGGATGCTCAGACAACCCCAAATTTTTATATATATTCCATCTAAGATTTATGAGCAAAGGGGAAAACACCCTAGCAATAAAGACTTCAACCCAATGGTATTCAATTCAATCGAAGGGAGCTAAGCCAACAAGAAAATAATGAAATCAACCAACAAGAGTAATCAATCATCCCATGAACAAATCAACTTCCCATGGAGTGATAATTGCAGTCCCTATAGATAATAATGCCTTAACAATTGTTTTAGATTCCTAGACATTGTACATTCAACTAACAAAACCAAATTTAGTAGCAATCGGTCTTCAATTTCGATGTGAAACAGAAAATGGACATTAGACAGTGGTCGTGGCTCTTCATCTTCATTAAAACAAAATTATAGGTAGCAATTAAACACATGGGAATCCATATTTCATCTCAAAAATGAAAAACACAACAATTTTTTTCTCAACATAATGAAATCAAACACAACCAGTCACCAATGAACTCATAAATTTTATACTGGAAAACCAAATGAGAAAAACTAGCTTCGAATGGGGCTCAGTATTTTATTATGGAAATCTTTCGTTACACTGCATTCATGGCTTACTATGCCTCCTCCTCTCCTAGCCAAAATACCCCTTGCAAAATGAGAGTGAAGGAAGAAATGAGGAGAGTTGGGGGTAGGGGGAAGGCCAATAGACCTGACCCTTTGTTTCCCATCCCTCGGCCTTCTCTCTTGTTCAATTATTAAATTACATTTTATTTTTCATTTTCCTCTCATGTTCTCATTTTTTCCTATTATATTTTTCAAATTTACATTCCTTTACAAGGTTTATTGACCTTTATCAATTTTCAATTTAATATTACAAGTACTGAGTCTTACACCCATTCGTCGGTCTTGATCCATTTCAGATCACACCTCCCCATTGAGAGACTTTTGGCCCCCAAAAGCTCAAGGAAACTAATATGGATCATTGTATATCTACCTTCTCCTCTGGAACATGGATCTGACTCTAGCTCTAGCTTTGGCTACTGGCTCTAGTCCCTCGCTATGGATCTAGCTCTGGTTTTGGCTCACTTGTTCCTTCATTGCAAAAGCCTCCTCACTGACTCTTAGCTCTACAATATCCAAATCCGAACTCTAGACTCAACACTCATTCTCATCTCCCTCTCTGTCTTGGAGACAGTCCATTTTGGAAATCATGAATCCATGTCAAATGTTGGTGTATGTCTAGTGTGACCCCAACAAGATTCCATCATGTAACAACTCCTTTATAGAAGTGTGGCTACAATCCTTTGCTAGGATTAGTTTCTTCTCATCATGGAAACAACCCTTCATTGCCATGTCACTCTAATGATCAATTTGTATACCCCTACATGTTGGTTGTAGGAGTTGGTCCATCCACTGGAAAGTCATTATTCAACCGATGGGTGATGAAAGAGATGGAATCCCATGCTTGAGATCCTTCTCTTCTCTCTCAAAATTCCATCATATAACTATGTGCTTCGTTGTTGAGGATGATCTCTTGTACTGCTACAACTCTTTGGGCCACATCTTCTCCTTTAATAGGAGACATGGGTAACTCATCACCTCCTTCTTTATTCACTCTCCAAACTCTTCTCTTTGTTGTTCGATTTTTGGGGTAAATCTCTAGGTGAAGCCACCAACACTTTGCTTCCCATGAATGTCCACTCAACTTGCAGTGGTGGAAAAAATTTATGTGTTTGTTACAAGGATTTATTGACATACTCCTCCTCTCCAAGTTCCTTTGAGAGTGTTGTTGGAATGGAGAAGCCTTCTTTCCCTTCAACTTATAGGAACAATCAGACTTGCGGAACATGGATTTCTTCTTCTAGTAGGTTACCTCATAATGATATTTTTTCAACAAAAAGAAGATGCCTTTGCATACCAACAATTGTGTATGGTATGGCCTCTCTTCTTGCAGAAGTGACAAACAAGAAATGTCTTGTATAAATTGGAACTCTTGGTCTTCTTATTCTTCTTTCTTTTGTTGATTAGTGTGTTGTTGTCTCAGGGTTCAGTTGTGGGTTGAGTTTGCAAACTCTCCTTATTGTTTCTCTCCTTCAATATTTCACAAGAAGGTTGACATGGTGGTGAGATGACACCTTCACTCACTATTGTTACTCCTTCTCCTAATGAGCAAGCCAAATCTGACATGTTGTTTTCCTTCACGAAAATAATTTTCTTCATGGTGATGGATTTTCCACTTCTACCATGAAATCCTAGGCCTTCATGCTTGGCCCAGGGTGTAGCTATAATGGGGCTCATGATGCCTTGTCTCCTCATTCATAGCCCTTGTCCATCATATCCCATTTTTCTTAGAATTTTAGAGCCAATACCTCTAGTATGCTTCTCAAATTCTCCAAGTTGCTCTTGATAGGTGTCTAAGGAAGGTGAGCTTACGAAGGTGGTCTCATTCATGGTGCTAGTATCTGCAGTGGTCACGGAAGGTTGCCTTGCTTTTCTATGATCTTAGACAATTTCTTGAATCCTTTCCAAGGCCTTCTCCTTCTCTTCCAACTCTGGTTGCAACTGATCCATCATCTACATGAGCCTATCCTCTTTCCATCTATCCAATTAGATGACTTTTTCACCAAGGTACACAAGTTGTGCTCTGTGCTTGTCCCAATATGACATGATTGTTGTGAGGGTGTATTAACTTTCTCCAAACTTCTTCTTGATTAATGGAAGAAATTGGGAAGATGTCTCCACATTCTTCTTCATCTCTTCCATCCTCTGGTTAAACATATTAACATGTGCCTTCAATATCTTGTTCTCTTGTCTAATATCGACATTGTTGGCTCGTAAATCTTCAAACTTGTCTATGCTTGTTTTTCCCATGTTACGGTATACAATATATTGTTCATTGTCCTGGAAGTTGTGTCTCGATCAAGGATGAAATTTCTCTAATACCATCTGATACGTAAACGAGGTACTTATATCCCACTCGCTTCACCAACATGGATAACTTTGAAGGAATTTAATTTATGTTCTCTATCTTAGTCTTATATAGAGAGCTATGTTTACACAAAATCCATTAGGCCTATATTCCTCTATGCTCCTGTATAATTTCTCGTCTATGTCTGTTGCAAGGCCTCTCCCTACTTGTACCTTGCACACTACAATCAGTTGGTGACCCCTCTATTCTCAGGATTGTATGAACATGAGAAACCAGTAGTCAATGCAATGGTATATTCTTTGTTCTTGATAAGGCATCCACTCTTGTACCTCCACCTTGAATAACATGTAGTCTAGTAGCTAGGAAATCTATTCATCAATCATTTATCAATCCCATGTTCACCAAGCTTCATGAATCGAACAAGAGAAAATGAAGAAAATCAGACGAATGGGTTGACTGGCAGTGTAGCTAAATTATTAGAGGGCGAATTGGATAACCAATGGTGAAAATAAATGTTTGAAGGACGAATTGGGAAACTCACACCCTATAAAAACACCCAGAAAACCTTTAGATACACCCGACAACTTCTGAATTCACCCACTAACTTCTACATACACCTAAGCAAGTGGGAATTCACCCAACAACTTTAAATATGCCCCCCCTGCTTATAAATGTCTCTGGCAACTTCTAAATTTGCACAGGATTATAGGAATTCACCCAACAACTTCCAAAAACACCCATCAAGATCTAAAACATTGTGAAACCTCTTAGAAACATACAACATAATTGTAGCTCGCCCAAGAGGATTCAAATGAAAATTGGAAGATGAGTCGGAAGAGAGGCAAGTCAGGTCAGAATCCAAGAAAGTCCACCAAGTTAAATTGATCCAAGTCGGGTCGACCAAATGAGATAGACCAACTAAAAGATACCTCGGTCGAAGTGTGGGCGGATTGGGTTGACTATGGATGGTTTTCAGGAAATTGAGGAATGGGAAATCGACCAAGAAATAAATTTTTCGAAAATGGGTCGACTTGGAATTAAAATAAATAATTAAAGGTGAATTTGACAACCAACCATGAAGGGAAACCTTGGAAAGTTGGATTTAACAACCAACAATTGAAGAGAAAATGTGAACGGTGAATTTGACATCTGATGGCATGGAAAAAAATGCTTTGAGGGAGTATTTGACAACCAAATGCGTAGGAAAAAAATCTTGCAGCGATTTTGGCAACCCACGATGAGTCAAAATTTCTTGAAGGTCGAGTCTAGCATTCAATGACAAAGGAAAATGTTTGGGGAAAAATTCGTAGTGGGTGAAACTATAAAAAAGTGTATATGGTTCGTGGGTAGCTAATGGACACTAAGACAACCCCAAGTTTTGATATATATATTCCATCTAAGATTTATGAGCAAAGAGGAAAACACTCTAGCAATAAATACTTCGACTTAATGGTGTTCAAGTCGACCAGAGGGACCTAAGTCGATAGGAAAATAATGAAATCGACTAGCAAGATAAATCAATCATCCTATGAACAATTCAACTTCCCATGGAGCAATAATTACATTCCATGTAGATAATAACTACTTAAAAAAAAAATTATATTCCTACGAAATGTGCATTCAACTAAAAAACCAATTTTAGTAGCAATTGGTCTTCGACTTCGACGTGAAATAGAAAATGGACATTAGATAGTGGTCGTGGCTCTTCATATTCATTAAAAAACAATTATATGCAACAATTAAACTCATGGGAATACATATATCATATCAGAAATGAAATAGACAACAAACTATTTCTCAACATAATAAAATCAAACACAACCAGTCACCAGTGAACTCAAAAGTTTTTCACTAGAAACCCAAACAAGAAAAACCATGTTTGAATGGGGCTAAGTCTTTTCACTATGGAAATATTTGGTTACACTACATTCATGTCTTATTATGCCTCCTCCTATCATGTCCAAAATACCCCTTGCAAAATGAGAGGGAGGGAAGAAATAGGGAGAGTTGGCGGGTAGGGGGAAGGCAGACAAACCTGACCCTTTGTTTCCCATCCCTCACCCTTCTCTCCTGTTCAATTATTAAATTACATTTAATTATGCATTTTCCTCTCATGTTCTCATTTTTGTCCTATTAGACTTTTAAATTTTACATTGATTTGAAAGGTTTATTAGCCTTCATCAATTGTCAATTTAACATCATAAGTATTGAGTCTTACACTCATTCGTCAGTCCAGATCCATTTCCGATTAGTAATGCACCTTCAACATTTCAATTCTTGATGGATTCTATTTTCAAACCCTTCCTTAGAAAATATTTGAAAGAGAATGCACAACATGTTGACATGGTCTTAAATCTATTAGAAGAGAAAATATTATATGCAAATCCTTGCAAGTGTGCCTTTGGGGTTCAAGAAGTGGAATATTTGGTTCATATTGTATATGATGAAGGTGTCAAATTATACCAGAAAAAAATTAGAGGATTATTAGGATGGAATGGCCAATCCTAAAAACCTTCAAGAATATTAGAGGATTATTAGGATTGAGAGCTAAACCACAAGTTTGTCAAGAATTGTGGTTAAATAGCAGCACCCATAACAACATTATTAAAAAAAGAGGCATTTTATTGGACTCAATAAGCAACCAAAGATTTTGAAAGACTTAAGAAGGCCATGTGTACAACTCCTATCCTAACCATGCATGACTTCACAAAAACCTTTTATTTTGGAGTTGGATGTCGTGGGACATGGTATTGGTGTAGTTTTAATGCAAGAAGGAAGGCCCCATGCCTTTGGAATAATCCAACTTAAAGGAAAGATCTTATTCAAACCCATTTATGAAAAGGAAATTTTGGCCATATTTCATGTAGTTAAGAGAGGGCGTCCTTGCCTAATAGGAACACACTTCAAGGTAAAAATAAATCATGATAGTTTGAAGTAATTCTTGGAACAACAATTATCTTCAGAAGAGAAACAAAAATGGATTACAAATATGCTAGGTTATTACTTTGAGATTATCTACAAAAAAGAAAAAGAAAATATAGTGGCAATTTCACTTTCAAGGAAAGAAGAAGACACAGAGGGCTTACTTATTGAGCACACACTTATACTGAGGGGGGGATGAACTAGTATAGGATAATTTTTTATTTTTCAAGCATTCATCAACCATAAGAAAACAATCATATATGATATCCATTAACAGTAGAACATGGAACACAAGATTTACGTGGAAACCCTTTTGAGATAAAACAATAAAACATATTTTTATAATTCTTTGTAGGGACCAACCTACTGGGGACACTAATCCCCACTAGTACAAATCCTGGTAGGCACCAACCTACTATTACAGATATTCATAGACACCAATCCCCAACACTAAGCACCAACTTAGCATGAGACACAAATATCTTTGTTTGATTGGCATCAACCTACTCTTACATATCTTCGTAGGCACCAATCTACTGGAAACATTGATCCACACCGCTAAGCACCAACTTAGCAAGAGACATCAATCTCTTTGTGTGACCTGCACAAAACTTCACCAAGTCTACTTTCCACTTCTACCTTCACTAGGTATCCTTGTTGCTTCTACCTTCACTAGGTATCCTTGTTGCTTCTACCTTCACCAGGTCTACTCACTACTTTTTCCTTCATCGGGTCTTCTCACCACTTCTGCCTTTACTAAGTCTAACCAAAATTTGAATTTTCAAATGGTAACTTTCTCAAAGCTTGTTTTTTTGGGCCTCTTCCAAACAATGAACATCTACAACATGCCATGTATCCAATTTTTCAAATATGATTCTAAAATTGTTACCTGAGGTACTTCTATATGTCTCCTATATTCTCTAAAATTTTCATAGTCTGAAGATTCTAAAAAAGAAGTTATAATGAAAATCTCAAGATGGGATGTTTGAAATTGATCTCAGGACCATTCAACAACCCTACCTTCCACAAATCATATCTCATAAATTACAAAGAACCAACATCTTAAATTTCTACCACATGTACACCAAGATCTATCCTCCGTCTTTGTTAATTTTCAAGGCCTGAAACATTCCATAAAAATAATTTATAGCGAAAGTGTCAAGCTGACTTGTTTGAAACTAATTTTAGGAGCATTCAGGAACCCTAAATTCCATAGAGAATATATTTTAACGTATAGAAAAACAACATTTGAAATTTGTAACACATGTACACCAAGATATCTCCTTTGTATTTGCAAAGTTTCAAGGTCTAAAATATCCCATAAAATAAGTTATAGCGAAAGTGCCAAGGTGACCTTTTTGAAACTGATTTTGGGAGCATTTAGAAACCCTAACTTACACAGGGAATATCTCTGAAAGTATAGAGAACCATCATCTAAAATTTGTACCACATGTACACCAATATCTCTCCTCTATCTCTTCTGAATTTTAAGATTTGAAACATCCTAGAAAAAAGCGTTATCACAAAATTCCAAGATGAACACTAATCCATTTTTCACACACAAACTTTCTCTCAATCCTTTCTTTTTTTATATGTTTTCATAACCCTTCATGAAGGGACATGTCCCTTAATTAAATAATTAATTCCCAATACCATGGGGAAACACCCCAAATACCATGGTAAAATACCCCAAACCCATGGGTTTGAATCCACCATTTCACGTTTTACTTCTTCACATGCACCCTTTTTTTAATGTGCTTGTAGACCTATATATAAATCAATATTGTAAATTCCGAGTGTATTGTAATGGCATAATATGACATCAATGACATCATTAATCATTTTAAATCAATAACAATAATTCCAATAATCTTCCCCTTTGTCATTGATGACAATCCTTGAATGAAACACATAGTCCATCAGGCATAGAAAAAAATACCCCCCTTCTGCAACTCTCCCCCTTTGACATTAATGGTAAAGGGATGCTCCCCCTGATCTTGTGCTTCTCCTTAAGAACTTAGTGATGAGATGGATATTACTCCCAATTTCTTCTTGAGATATTCAAATGTCTCTTTGGGAAGGGGCTTTGTGAAAATCTTTGCAATATGTTCTTTGGTGACAATATATTCCAATTTGAAATTCTATTCCGGTACTTATTCTCTTAATAAGTGATACTTTATTGGAATATTCTTTGCTTTTTAGTGCATAACATGATTCTTTGAAATATTTATTGCACTTGTGTTGTCACAAATTATTGAGATTGGGTGATCATATTCTACCTTAATATCTTTCAAAGTCTGCTTCATCCAAAGAAATTTGTGTGCAACATGTTGTTGTTGTTATATACTCAGCCTCTGTTGTAGATAGAAAAACTAAATATCATTTCTTGCTCAACCAGGACACTAGATTATTGCCCAAAAAGAATGCTCCTACGCTTGTACTTTTCCTATCATCAACATTGTCTTCCCAATCCGCATTTGCATATGCTATTAGAGTAAAATCCTGACCTCTTGAGTACCACAATCTGAAATCCAAGGTACCCTTTAGATATCTAAATATTACTTTCACTACTTGCACATGAGTTCCTTTTGGTGCAGCTTGAAACTGTGCAACCAATACTACTGCTTTCATAATGTCTGGCCTTGATGTTGTGAGATATAGTAGGCTTTCAATCATTGACCTATACAATGTTTGATTTTCTTCCAGGGATTCATCATCTTTTCTCAATTTTCAACCTATGACCATGGGTGTGTTGACTGGTGCACAATCTTCCATTATAAACTTCTTCAACATTTCCTTCATATACTTGGTTTGTGAAATGAATATGCCTTTGTCAAATTGAAAAATTTGTAAACCAAGAAAAAATGGCAATTCACCAAGCATAGACATCTCAAATTCATTTTTCATTTCTACTGCAAACTCTTGGCACATTTTGTTCATATTTCTTCCAAAAATGATGTCATCTACATAAACCAAAACAATCAACCAATTTTCTCCTATTGTCTTGATGTAGATATTATTGTCAACAATTCTTTTCTTCAAGCCTTGTTGTTATAAATATTTGTCAAGTCTTGAATACCAAGCTATGGAAGCTTGTTTTAGCCCATAGAGTGTTTTCTTCAATTTGTATACATGATCCTTATTTTATGATAGTAAGAATCCTTTTGGATGTTCAATGCATACTTATTCCTCTAAATTTCCATTGAGAAATGCAGACTTGGCATCCATTTGATAGACTTTGAAGTTCTTGAAACACCCAAGATCCAAAAACATTATGATAGCTTCTAGTCTTGCAACTCGAGCAAAGGTTTCTTCAAAATCAATACCTTCAACTTGAGAATATCCTTTGCAAATCAATCTTGCTTTATTTTTTTTTACTTGTCCACATTCATTCAACTTCTTCCTAAAAACCCACTTGGTTCCAATCACATTTTTATCTTTTGGTCTTGGAACAAGTTCCCATGTCTCATTATTCTCAATTTGATTCAACTCTTCTTCCATGTCATCGATCAAATGTTTGTCCTATCTATCTTTTGTAAATTTGTTAGGCTCTATTTTAGATATCAAAGAGAAGTTTGCATGTTCTAGTGCACTTTATAGTCTTCTTCTAGTTTGAACTCCTATATGTTATCACCAAGAATTAAAATTTATGAATGATTGTTTCGGAAAAATATAGATGGTGTCTTTGTATCTTGGCATTGTTCTTCTTGTTCTTATTCTTCTTCTTCTTCTTCTTTTCAACTTGGATCCTCTGTTTGAATATGTTCTTTCACATTCTGATTCCATGCTTCATCCACTTTCACATTGGCACTCTCTATGATTTTGTCCAATTCTTTATTGTAACATCGATAATCCTTTCTTCTTTATGAATAACCAAGAAAGATACCTTCATCATCTCTAGATTCAAATTTTTCCAAGTCCTCATCATATCTCTTTATGTCACACTTTCTTCTGAAAACTTTGAAGTATTTAATTGTTCCTAGTCTATCCTTTCATAATTCATAAGGTGTTTTGCTTTTGTTGACTCTGATTTTCCTTGTATTCAGAATGTAGACTGCATTGTTGGTTGTTTCTCTCCAAAACTTGTCTGATATATTATCTTCATTCAAAACATTTCTAGCCATCTCTTGTACAATTTGATTCTTCCTTTCTACCACTCCATTCTATTATGGATTTCTTGCAACTGAAAAATGTCTCTTTATTCCATGAATCTCACAAAATTATTCAAATTCATTTGAGATAAACTCACCTCCTATGCCTTATCTCAAGAACTTGATTTTCAAATTAGTTTTGTTTTCAACCAAGGATTTGAATGCTTTGAACTTATCAAATGCTTCAGTTTTTTATTTTGAAATGTAACCCATTTCATTTTAGAGTAATCATCAATGAGCAATATGAAGTAATTTTCACCTTGTAGACTTTGTGTTCTTGTAGGCCCACAGAGATCTATATGAACAAGTTCCAATGGATTGATTGTTGAGTACTCCTTGATTTGAAGCTTTCTCTTGTTTATTTCCCATGCTAACATTACTTGCAAAGAGTGTTTGAAGGCTTAGCAATATTTGGCATATTTCTCACTACTTGTTTGGTATTGATTTTTACTAGATTATCAAATTTTATATAGCCCATTCTTCTATTCCATAACCATCTCTCATCTATTTGTCCCATATAGGATTTTTCTCCCTTGATATCATTGAGGATATATACATTATTTGAGGTTCTATATGCATTTTCCACTAATATTTTTAAGCCTTTCTTCCTTATCTCACAATCTTGAGAATCAAATGTGAGAGTGTGTCCTTAATCACACATTCGACTAACACTGAGAATATTATGTTCCAAACCTTCAATATACAAGACATTATCTATTTTATTATTTTAATTATCAAGACTAAGAGTACATTTTCTAGATATCCTTGTGGTAGGATTATCTCTAAATGTTACATTGCCTTTGTTTACTTCCTTATAAGTGTGAAACTTGTTCTTGTCCCCTATAATGTGGCTTGATCATCCAATGTCAATGTGACATATGTTTCCTTTGTTTTGAGCATGAAGGGTGGTTTGCACAAGCATAAATTCCCCCTTCTTATACTTTTCTTTCTCCTACTTCCTTTTCCAAACTCATATGGGTTCTTTCTTTTGTTTGGCAAGAGTATTGTAATGTCCATAATATTAACCCCATTTGTAATTCTACATATAGGATGGTGAGCCATTGGTACCAATTATAAATGTAAATGTACATATAGGATGGTGAGTCATTGGCACCAAGTTTTGGTTTTGCGTGCACCTGAGTAGTGCACGAGGATTGTTATCAAAGAAAGGGTGCACACATTTCATAGTGTTGCACGCACTTGAGTAAGTGCGCGGGGATTATCTGGAAGTCCACATCATAACGTATGTATTTGAGGCCGGAGCGCCTGAGTGGTTATGGGGCTGGTGAACTGAGATGCAAAAGTCTAGTGCGCCTATCCATGTAAAATTTAATCACACTCAAGCTATTAATAATATCACATTGCTATGCACAAACCTCTCAAACGAAAAGAGACGGGGACTAAACTCCACTGAAAAGGGAAAAGGGGGGACTTATGTCTTAGGGAATATTTTATTAATATTTATGAAAATTGTAATTTATGGATAATTATTTATCCTAAGTTCTTGAGGGATGGGAACGAGTCACCTTGTGGCTAAAGTTGATTTTGAAGGTGACAAGTGTCCAGTTTAAGGCATGCAATATATATTGTTGACCTTAGAGTATTTCGGGGGGGAGGGGGAAGAAAATCATTCATCTCATTCCTTGATCATTCAGACTGATACACCTCTGGGGAACATAGAACTAACTTCCATGGTATAACCCTTTGCTTTGGAAAAATTGGTTTTTTGTTGAAGAGGCGGGTTGTCAGTCTTGTGAGCATATTCTCCAGGTGAGGGTTTTGCTGGGAATTTTTCCCTAGTGCGCTGGGAATTATTATCAGTGCTCTTAGACTTCCTTTATAGCATGTTGTCGAATACCTAGAAGGGGACTAGAGAAACAAAGGTATTGTTAAGAAGAGAAGGGGCCCACTTCCTTGGGTGGGATGGGCATGTGGGGAATGAGAGATTGAAGGATATTTGCAGCAGTGGGCACCTTGGACTGAACAATTATGTTCATTATCAGACATTATCCCATAATTAGGAATCCTTTTCACGGGTGGAGTGTAAGCCCCATCTCGGGGGTGACCTGTTGCTGAAAGTATATGAGCAACAAATTCTATGGTTGGGAGGAGCATCTGATTTCTACATGCAGTTGGTGACTTTTCATAACAGATAGGTGTCATTTATGTGCTTGTCTCATTTATTGTGTGCTTAATTATCTATGTCTGATATGGGTTCAATTATTGTATGATGTTGCATATAAGTAATTTTTGTTATTCTGTATAATGATTCTTGCACATGTAAGTGTGGTGTTGATATTCAGTATTCGCAGTCGTACATGCAGAGTATGACAATTGTTATTATTTATTCATGTTAATTTAACCTTATAATAATGGTCATGAGATGCTAAGGTGAGGTTAGAATGGTCATGTGTGTAGGGAAATACGCTGTGCACACAAGAGGTTGGATTCACTCGTGTGCACATAGAATCAATTCGTGCACAAGGAGAACATAAATTTACATGTGATTCCAGAATGGTTGTGCATGCAGTAGTGATCACATGATCAAACTGGATTACACACATAGTAATGTCGTGTGCTCAGTATACTTTTGCACCCAATTGTATTGTGTTACTTCTGCTATTATAATTTGCATCATAATTTAAGAGGAAACTTTGTGTGGCACAACCTATCTTAGGGTCGAGCACATTTATTCGAGTATTTATGCACAGACCAATGTTATAGAGTAGAATCTGCACACTAGATTTTGGAGTAGTGTTGATCAGTAGTAAGTTGAGTATGTTACAAGTTCGTATCAGATCATTTTGTTAGTGCTAATAATGGGGTACATTACAGGTATATTCTTCCTTGTTTTTTATATAAGTTTCCACTAGGCCACTTCTACAAAAATGTGTTATGTGCTCATAGTTGTTGCACTTATAACATACAAAATTGTAATTAAATAATGGATAAAGTCAATTATAGTTTCTATTTGAGAACCCATAAGTACATATGTTTTTGTTCCATACATTATTATTTCTTGCATATACTCTATAATCTGTTGCTTTATGACCAAAGTGATTGCAAGAAAAACAATAACCAAGGAAAGGGTTTTGGTACCAAGTTGTGCAAGGCCATGTTGGTGGGTAAGATCTGTTGGATTACTGATAGGGGGGGTGAATCGGTAATAGATCAATTTAATCCTTTTTAACCATAAAATGCAAGTGTTATATCAATGTAGCATTATCATACAATAGTTACAGAGTAATAAACAATGAACAAATGAGCAATCACACACATACACAGTACACTAGTGTTTCACGTGGAAACCCAAAACGGGAGAAAACCATGAAATGATTTTTCTTATATGTCTTTAATAATTACATTCATTGCAAGCACCAACTTTCTTTGTTTTCTAGCTACAACTGGAAGGAGGCTCCAACCCCCTAGTTTCTCAGGCTACAACCTGAGGGAAGCTCCAACTCCCCAATTCTCTGGCTACAACCAGAAGGAGGCTACAACCCCCTATGTTCTTCGACTGCAATTGAAGGTGGCTACAACCACTTTTCCTTGCCCCGTTCAACTTCCCTGATGTATAACTAGAATGATGAAACGACTGTCACACTATCACTATGAGATATACTGTTGTAAATATGTACCAATCAACCTACACCAAACAACCTGTACCAATAAATTGAACCATGCATCAACCTGTACCTCAACCTGTAATCAACATGTACCATAAACAAGTGCATCAACCATGCACCAACCTATACCAAACAACCTGTAATCAACCTTATCAACCAAATATGTACCAAGTATGTGGAAATCATGTATCAACTATGAATCATCAAGATGTACCAACATCATCAACTATACACCTCATGTATGTTCAAACTCATTAACTACTTGTCTCAACCATGTACCCAACATGTACGGCCTCAACCAAAATCCCTCATCAATTTCATCATCCAAATATGATTTGTAACTCTATAATATACCTTGTGTATATGATCACATATATGCAAACCTTCCTTAACTTTAACAAGAGACTAGCATTTTCATCAAACTTTACATTAGTCTCACATGACTAGTTTTGGATTAGTCAATAACCCTAACTTGAACTAATCATAACTATGTACCTGTAATGAATAAAGATCTGAAAATAGTACACAATTTTCTTCAGTGTGTTTTATGCAATTCCTCTAGGTGTCACTACTTGGAACCTCTCAGAAAAGGAGTTATGGCAAAAATGGCATACCTTGTTGAATTCTGGATTATTCTAAAAAGCAAACTTGTAGAGCGAGCCCCGCATAGAATATTTGTTGTATGGATCTGAAAATTGTACACTAAATACTAAAGACTGTACAGTAACCAAAATATTTGGTCTTACTAAATTTGGATATTTTATGAAGACATTATGACAGTTTTACCCAAAAAACATGTTTTAGACTAGTTTAAGGACTAGCCACAAACCTTATTTTTCACGAAGTGTAACTCCAAAAATAAAACGACCCACAAGCTGAAATTTGTATCACATCTACTTGGATATGTTTCCTCAATGTCCTCCCAATTTCACGGTTTGAATCATTCTATAAAAAAAATTATTGCAAAAATGATGAGATGACCTATAAATAACATACCTTAGAAAGCATCATCAAAAGCATTTATCATCCCTTGAATTTTGGTCTTCTTTACTTCACCTTCCCTCTGAAATTTGGCTTAAATATCCTTTGGTTGCCTCAGTCACTTGTAGATATTCAATATGCTCAAGTGTTATTAAAATGAGATGGCCTTTCCTCTTATTTATACTTTCATGTAGCTTCCTCAAGGGGTTACCTTTTAACCATCTTAACCCACTTTCCTTATTTTAGGGCTAACCCACTTCTAACCACTTGTCCACTTAGTAATTTATCCTTTAACTTTATTATTTAAATAATTTATTTTTCATCCTCTTTTAATTATAGTACAATCAACACTTCATTTTATTATTTAAATAATTTCTTCTTTGCAAACACTTTGACTACTTTGACCTTTTGAGGCTTCTAGATGACTTGTGAGGGTCATCCAACTTCACATGGCCATAAATATCTAACCGTGAGGAGTTATGTGACATTCCACATACCACTAGAAATGGCATGGCATGTGATATCCATCTAGAATAGTCTTGCCTGCAAATATATCAAAACTCATACCATTATTCATCAAACAAACTTGGGTCCATTACCCAAACTTGGGTTCTCCAACTTCTCATGGCCATAACTCTCTAACCGTGGGGAGTTATGTGACATTCAGTTGGAACAGGGGCAGACCCATGGTTCAACACTTAACAACACACCAGAAAAACCCTGACTATCGTCCCTTTCGGAAACACCTGCGAAGAAGGCGACGTCTAACCCGAGGTAGAAGTAGGGGGTTACACGATGCAGGTGTATGTAACTAGGCTGGGACACAGATATGTGATAATAACACTTCGCAGAGTATTTTATTTAACGCTTAGAAGGTGATGTGCATTAGTTCATTAACCTTATTAACATCGCAAAACATACCCAAAGATAGATCGGTGCAGTAAAAATGAATGATAAGGCACTTTAAACACTTAGCACTTAGAATTGTGAATCAGATCTAGCATTTTAACATAAGAAAAGCACTTAAGCCAAACATACATTCTAATCTAATCACTAAGCATATTTATAACATAAATAACATAGCACAAAGAAAACCATAAGACACCAGATATATGTGGTTCACCCCAGGATGGGGTTACGTCCACCAACCGCTTCGCTTCTTTATTATTCGCCAATCTCTTACATTCAATTACTCATGTGCACTAAGCCACAAATTCGAGCTTCGCATAAGATAGGAGATCTATTCACTGAGCCCCAGATCCTCCTTCCAAAACTAGGCCAGGGCATAGAGCCAACTCATTATCGAGCACAAAGCCTTAATGCACATACATTCATTTTCACAAAGCAACTCGAACTACTTGCACTTAGCTACCTACTTTTACAATACAGTCTTCTTAATTTATACTTTTACAAATCCTTACAATAAGGCCTAAACACGGGAAAACCCCATCGGTTGGCATCCCATAACCCATTATAAAAACCCTAAAGAACCCCTTACTAGGTCCACATAGCCCACAAATTAAGTGAGATCCGTGATCTCAGCTCCACCTGGGCACTCCTTCTTAGACCATCGTGTCGAAGTCCAAAAGTGGGTCAAAGATGACCGAAGTTCCCCAAAACTTCGTCAAGAGCCAACAGGCCCCCAACACTCACCTGTGACTTGTCCCAAGTCACTTAGGTTCGGACAGTGTTTCTTCGAAGGCCTCGATCTTAACTCGAGCTGCCTCAACTTGCTGCTTCTTCTGAACCTCCTGCTCAACGAGCTCCTAGATCGTCTTCTTTGTAATAGGACCTTCCAGGCGCTATTCTACTTTCATGATCTCTGGTAAACTAACATCTTTGTGAACATCCATCTTTTCTTTCAACTGTAATAACGTAGTCTGAACTTTCTCTGAACTTTTCTCTTTATGACTTCCTAACATGCCCTTAGTCTCTTGACTTTCTTCATAGTTTTCTTGCCATATGTTCATCCCTTCAACTTTAGCAATCATCCTTGGACAATCCTCAACCTCATGACCAACAATCTTACAACAAAGACAAATAGGACCTGTGCCAAGGCATTCCTTATCAAGGTGTCTCGGGCTTCTACAATTATAACACAAAGTTAATCCTATTTTTCTTTTAAATATTCCCCAACCTCTTTTGTTCTACGCACTTCCCTTAGGATCATAGTGTTGGACCTGCAATCTACAAAAAACATTTATAGGTTCCTACATCCACTTATTAGTCCAAAAACTCTCTCTATGCATAGGAATAACATATCTTTCTTCATTTCCATTTAATTTACTCAAATCAACTATTTCTTTCAACTGCACCCTAGCCTTTAGACTAGGACAGAATATATTAAACATACTTAGGTTCATGTTTTCGAAACAAAAATTTTCACTTATATTTCTTTTACTAAAGAACAAAGCTTGCTTCTTTAGGATCTTACCTCTTTTCTTCAGGTTGGATTTCTTTCTTAGCGCAAAGCTTCGCAAGTTGAGTAGAGTACTGCACACTTCAACAATAGATCTATGCACAAAGTTTATCTTTTTATTTTCTTCAGTTCCCAGCAATAATTTTTTCAGGTCCTGGCAACAGAACCATTTGTTGGCACAGGGGCAGACCCAAGGTTCAACGCTTAGTAGCGCACCAACAAAACCCTGACTATCGGCCCTTTCGGAAACACCTGCGAAGCAGGTGAAGTCTCACCTGAGGTAGAAGAAGGGGGGTTATAGGACACGGGTGTCTTTAACCAGGCTAGGTGTAATATACCAGATATAAAAAGTATGCAGAATAGAAATAAAATTCTAGAAATGGCAGAATAACAACAATATAACCAGAACAATCACCACATTAGCATTGAAATGAGATAAGAATACCAACAGAAATAGCACTTTGATTCTGAAAGCAATGTTCACGGGCCTCTTCGAGGGGGAAACCTCCAGTTGAGAAGAGCTCTATTACAATAATATCCAAGCTAGGGTTCCCATACCCTCGACTCCTATTTATACTAAATATGTCGATCAAAAGAAGCATCTAGATGAAGATCCTTCTAGAAGCGGAAGCTTCTATTAGGTCTTCTTACATTCAACTTATTCTATTTGATTGCAAGGCCTTATTAAAATTGACCTTTATTACATCCGAATATATTATTCTACCTATGTGCGGGTTAGGACCCTAACATTTCCTCCCCCTTAAAAGAAGCCTTGTCCTCAAGGCTTGAGATGTGGAAATTGTTGCAGAATGGTAGCTAGTTCCCAAGTGACATCTACTGGAGTTGTATCTTTCCACTGGACTAACATTTCCTTGATGGTTCTCTGACGCAGGCGACGCTCACGCTGGTCCAAAATTGCTTGTGGATGTAGCCAAATGGATATTTTTTCAGCTAACTTGGGAAGGTTGGTTTGAATTTGGCACTTAGTTCCATTCACCTTCTTTAAGCATGAAACATGAAAAACAGAATGTAGCTTCAAATGATTGGGCAAAGCTAACTAATAGGCCACTTGTCCCACATGCTTGAGAATGGTATAAGGACAATAAAATTTGGGCACTAGCTTATGACAATGCTCGACCTTGAGGGCATTTTTCTTGTAAGGTTACAGTCGAAGAAACACCCGATCCCCTTCTGCAAATTGACATTCAGAGCAACCTTGATCTGCTTATTGCTTCATGCAATTATGTGCCATGACCAAATTATCTTTGAGGGTACGAAGAATACCCTCTCAAACTATAAGTGTTTGGCCAACCGCCTGGACCTTCAAGACACCTGGTAGGTATGAGAGAACTGAAGGTGGCTTCTATCCATATACTGCTTCAAAAGGAGTCATGCGTGTAGCTATATGGTATGAAGTGTTGTACCACCATTCGGCTAGGGGTAACCATTGAGCCCACAAATTTTTATTTTCCGAGGCAAAACACCTCAAATATGTTTCCAAACACTTGTTAACAACTTATGTTTGACCATTAGTCTGGGGATGATAAGTTGTGCTGAGATGCAATTGGGTGCCTTGTAGCTTGAATAGTTCTTGCCAAATATTGCTTGTGAAAGTTGAGTCATGATCAGAAACAATAGAGTGTGGCATGCCATGAAGCTTGAAGACCTGATGCATGAAAATTTGAGCCACTGTGGATGCTATAAACGGGTGTTGAAGAGTGTAGAAATGAGCATACTTGGAAAGGCGATCAACAACCACCATGATGATTGATTTATTTCCCAATTTGGGTAAGCCTGTAATAAAATCCATAGAGATATCCCTCCAAATAGCAGGTGGAATCGGAAGCAGTTGTAGTGTGCCCAGAGATTTTACTGTTTCTCCCTTGTTGCATTGACACACATCACATTCAATGACAAAATTACAAATGTCCTGTTTCATACCATCCCAGAAAAAATAACGTTTGACTCTGTCATAGGTTTTGGTGAACCTTGAGTGCCCTGTTTTGGGTGTAGCATGAAGCTCATAAAGTATCATGGATTTAAGCTTTGATTGTTTACTTAAATACAAACGGCCTTTGTATCGAAGTTCATCACGGATCCAAGAGTACCCTGGGGAAGCTGGAGCATTGGACTACAATTGTTGGATTAGATGCGAACTTTTGGGATCTTGTAGCCATTCCTGGCAAACGGCTTGGAGCCAATCTGGTAAAATTAAGGAAAGAGAAAAAAGGGATCCTTCATTTTCATATTTTCAGGAAAGTGCATCCACAACCACATTGTCTTTGCCTTCCTTGTAAATGATCTCATAATCATATCCAAAGAGCTTAGTCACCCATTTTTGTTGCTCTGGGGAAGAAATGTATTGTTACAGAAAATACTTGAGGCTTTGATGGTCTATCTTAATTTGGAGGCATTGCCCCAATAGATAAGGGAATCACAGATCAACGACATGCAGAATAGCCAACATTTCCTTTTCATAGATTGATTTTCCTAGATTTCTTTCAGATAGTTTCTTGTTGGTAAAGGCCAAAGGTCGACCCTCTTGCATAAGGACAACACCAATTCCTTTCCCTAAAGCATCACATTCCAAGACAAAGGTCTTTGTGAAATTAATAAGGGCCAGGACTGGAGTGGTGCACATGGCCATCTTCAAGGTTTGAAAATCTTGAGCAGTGGCTGGGGTCCAAGTGAAAGAGTTATTTGTTAGGAGATCAGTGAGAGGTGTTGCAATATTTCCATAATTCTTAACAAACTTGCAGTAATAACCTGTTAAGCCCAGAAATCCAAGCAAGATTTTGAGACTCTTTGGATGAGGCCAATATTGCATAGCTTCAATATTTTTAGGATCCACCTTGACGTCATCCTTGCCAACCAGATAACCCAAGTACTCTACTTCTGAGGCGCCAAAAGAACATTTAGATTGTTTCAAGAAAAGTTCTTGCTGAGAGAGTAGATGGAGAACTCGATCCACATGAGTAAGATGGTATGTCCAGGTTTTTCTATAGATGAGGATATCATCAAAGAAAACTAAGACAAAATTATGTAGAAAAGGACAGAAGACATGATTCATGAGGCTTTGGAAGGTGGAGGGTGAATTACACAAGCCAAAGGGCATGACCAAAAACTCATAGGGGCCCTCATGAGTTCTAAAGTCAATCTTGGGAATTTCTACCTCTTCCATACATATCTGGTGGTAGCCCGAACGAAGATCAAGTTTAGTAAAGAATTGGGCACCACTCAATTCATCTAGGAGGTCATCAATAACAGGAATGGGAAATTTGTCTTTAATGGTAAGTTTTTTGAGGGCACGCAAGTTAGGACACATTCACCAAGAACCTTATTTCTTAAATTCCATGACCACCAGAGAAGAGTAGGGGCTCGTACTAGGGTGGATAACGCCTACATTAAGGAGTTCCTGGACCATTTTCTCAATTTCATTTTTTTGGGAAAAGGGATGACGATACAGACAGATATTGGGAGGAAGGCTTCCAGGTACAAGGGGAATGGAATGATCATGAAAACCACGGGAAGGAGGGAGTCCCTAGGGAGTGGAAAATACCACTTGATGTTTAGAAAGGATGGCTTGGAGGTCTTGCGGCACCGAGGGTGTCTCTGTTGCTTGTATGACATGGAGTTGGGCAATAACACCAGAATGACCTTTTTTGAGCATCTTTTCCATGCGATGGGAATGATGATGCCTTGGAACTTATATTGGTGGCCCTCCTGGTCAAATTGCATGGTTAATTCCTTGAAATCCATGAGAATGGGACCCAAAGTCCTTAGCCAGTATGCACCCAACACAATGTCACAACCACCCATGTCGATAGAAAACATATGATATTTCAGGTGGTAGTCACCAATTTGGAGACACACATTTTCACAATGACCTCCACATTTCATGGAGCCACCATTGGCAATCATGATTTGGAAATTATTGACGGCATGGATGTAGAAATGAGTTTCTTGGGAAATGCGGGGATGAATAAAATTATGGGTGCTTCCACTATCAACCAGAATGATGACCTTCTGATGCTTGATGTAATCGATTAGCTTGAGGGTTTGGGGAGCGGAGAAGCCAGTGAGAGCATTGAGGGAAATGACTGGTTCTACTTCGGGAGGGTTTGAGGGAGGGGTCATGTCAATGGTTTCAAGTGACTCAGACACAAGGGGAGTTTCAACATCCTCTTCCAAAATATCCTTGGAGATGGCCATAAAAATATTTTGTTCCTTACACTTGTGGCCCTGGAAATATTTGTCATCACAATTATAACAAAGGCCTTTGAGTTGGTGTTCAGCCATTTCAGCCCTGGTCAATTTTTGGATCTTTAGTGGAGTGGAGGGAGTAGTGGGATTTATTGGTTTAGGGCGAGGGATAAAGGCAGGTTTATGGTTTTGAGAAGATACAACCTATTGTGCTTCTTTAGCTCTTTTAGTAGCCTCCACCCAACTCTGAGGCCGATCCATGAGGACATGGGCCCGAATCTCATCCTTGAGGCCACTGATAAAACACTCTCGGAAAAAGGCATCAGACATGCCCTCTATCTGAAAATCCAGGTGCTCAAAGGCAGCTATAAATTCTTCCATTGTTCTTGATTGTTTCAACTTTGTCAAATGGCCCAAATGGTTGGTGTTAGTGTCAAAGAATTCATAAAGCTCTGCCACAAAGTGTGTCCAAGCAATATACCCTTGACGAGAAGTTTTTCTCCATTGCCACCATTTCCAACGTTCTTGATCTAGATGGAGAACACCATATCGGAGTTTGTCCAAGTCATTTGTAATGTCATATAAAGAGAAATAATGTTCCATTTGGGTTACCCAACCAGTGGGGTGTGAGCCATCAAATTTGGTCACATCCACCCGTGGAAGGCGTAGGTCACGTTGAAAGTGATGGTGTTGAAAGTTATGGGAATGAGAGGAATGTTCACCTTCAGTATGTGGGGGTGAGTCAGAGGAAGGGTTATCTATAGGGATATGAAGCTTGGTGTAGAGTGATGAAAACATAGATTCAAGTTGGGTGGTTAGGTATTGTTTGATTTCCTCCATTGAGGACTACATGGTTGTATTGATGGTGACAACATTGGCACTATGTTGTTTCACTTATTATTGGGTCTCGATGAGACTAGATTGCAAGGTATTTAAGTGAGCTTCCAAGTCTTGGTTGCGGGTATGGGCCATGAGGATGAGGGAACTGAAAAGGGGTGGGTGGGGTCAAAAATTTTGCTAAAAAATGATATGTATGAATGTGATAAAGGAGAAGAGATGAATCCAATGGAATAGGTCTCAAATAATGGTGAAAAAAATTCCAATTTTTTTTATTTTTATTTACACCTGCGGAGTTATACTCCGGTCTGAAGAATATTGCAATGATGAAATGCCCAAATGCTTAATCGGGAAGAAACGTGTAGTTACTTGGCAACCCAAACATAGTTGTGCGACAATAGATCTTGTCTATTTTAATTTGTTTATGTTTCTGTCCCCAAGGGTTAGGTATTCAAGGGTTCTATAGATAAGGGTTTTCCCTGTGCTATAACTCTCTGATATACGTGCGGGGTCCAATAGTAGTACTCGGCCCAATATCTTAAGGTAGTAACTAAGGAGGATAGACCGTACCCTTAGCCATACTACCCGACTACCTAAGTACTAGAGAGTATCTTCCTGAGTGTTGTTCTCGGTGGCACTATAGAAGTCATGCGGCCAATCGATTTATCTAAAGAGGGCTTTAGGAAATATAGGTCGATCCGTACATAGGTGTTGTCTGATGCGCTACCACTCGAAGGGGTACCAACAGGGGTTACAAGGGTGGCCAATAGATGTGCACTTAAGAACCACTTGTATTTCCTACATGTATGAATACCTCAACTGCGGGTTTATGCACGTAACGACAGATCTTTGTGGCTTAAAGACACCGGAATACGTCTCTACCCTAGAAAAAAAAAATTACCCACGATTTCTGCCAAGGAAAGTGCTCTAATACCACTTGTAATATACCAGATATAAAAAGTATGCAAAACAGAAATAAAATGCTAGAAATGGAAGAATAACAACAATATAACTAGAACAATCACCACAATAGCACTGAAATGATATAAGAATAACAATAGAAATAGCACTTTGATTCTGAAAGAAATGTTCACAGACCTCTTCAAGGGGGGAACCTCCAGTTGAGTAGAGCTCTATTACAATAATATCCAAGCTAGGGTTCTCATACCCTCGACTCCTATTTATACTAAATATGTCTATCAAAAGAAGCATCTAAAGGAATATCCTTCTAGAAGCGGAAGCTTCTATTAGGTCTTCTTACATTCGACTTATTCTATTTTATTTCAAGGCCTTATTAATATTAACCTTTATTACATCCAAATATATTGTTCTACCTATGTGCGGGTTAGGACCCTAACACTAGGACACAAATCTGTGATAATAACACTTTGCAGAGTATTATGTTTAACACTAAGAAGGTGACGTGCTTTATTTCATTAACCTTATTAACATCACAGAACATACCCAAATATAGATCAGGGAAGTAACAATGAATGTTAAGGCACTTTAAACACTTAGTATTGTGAATCAGATCTAGCATTTTAACATAAGCAAAGCACTTAAGCCAAACATACATTCTAATCTAAGCACTAGGCAGATTCATAACATAAATAACATAGCACAAAGCAAACCATAAGACACCAGATATACATGGTTCACCCTAGGATGGGGCTACATCCACCAACCGCTTCGATTCTTTATTATTCACCAATCTCTTACATTCAGTTACTCCTGTGCACTAAGCCACAGAGTCGAGATTCGCATAATACAGGAGATTTGCGCACTTAGCCCCAAATCCTCCTTCCAAAACTAGGTCAAGACATAGAGCCAACTCTCTATCGAGCACAAATCCTTAATGCACATACATTGGTTTGCACAAAGCAACTCGAACTACTTGCACTTAGCTACCTACTTTTACAATACATTCTTCTTTATTTATACTTTTACAAATCCTTACAACAAGGCCTAAACATGGGAAAACCCCATGGGACGACATCCCATAACCCATTATAAAAACTCTAAATAACCCCTTACTAGGTCCACATAGCCCACAAATTAAGTGAGATCCGTGATCTCAGCTCCGCCTGGGCGCTCCTTCTTCAATCATTGTGTTGAAGTCCAAAAGTGGGTCAAAGCTGACCAAAGTTCCCCAAAACTTATTCAAGGGCCAACACGTTCCACATACCACTAGAAATGAAATGATATGCACTATCCATCTAGAATAGTCTTACCTTCAAATATATTAAAACTCATACCATTATACATGAAACAACCTTGGGTCCATTACCCAAACCTTTGTTCTACCGGAATTCACTACCAAACTTTTTCCAAGGGTTGACATCAATCACTAAGGGTTGAAATAAATCTACAATATCACTCTCCAATGGTTAACATCAATGACAACCAATTGTCCATCAACCTAAGCCAACTATCTGACAATCTCCCCCTTTGGCATTGATGGCAACACTTAGTCATGATAACATGCATGCTTATACTCCTCATTAATGTTTATATCTCTCCCCCTTGGACATAAATGGAAAATAGTATCTTCCTTTGGGGTTGCGCCCCCTAATTGAACTCTCCTTGGGTTTCTCCCCCTATCTACATGACTTTTTGCTCTCTCTCCAAGAATTTCTATCCTGCATATGATAAATCTCTCCCCCTTTGTCATCAATGAAAAAGGTATATTTCCATCTAGGTCTTCTCCCCCTAACTGAACTATCCTTGGGGATACTCCCCCTGACTGAAATCTTCTTGAAACTAATCCCCCAACCTAAATTTTCCACTTTATGGTGCTTCCTTGTGTAAATCTAAGACATATAAGATAAGAATTCAAAAGCATTCATTTTGGAGTAGAAATTACTCTGAGTCACTAGCGAAAATACTCAAAGGCTTCCCTTGGAAGCAGTTTTGTAAAGATGTATGCCACTTGTTCTTTTGTGCCCACATATTCAACTATGATGTTCTTCTATGCAACCTATTCCCATAGAAAGTGATACTTTATTGGAATGTGCTTCTTCTTGGAGTGAATCACCGAGTTCTTTGAGATATTGATGGCGCTTGTATTATCATAATAGATTGTAATGGGCTCATAATACTCAACCTATATATCTGTCAAATTTTTTTTCATCCATAGAACCTGAGTACAACATCATGTTGTTGCAATATACTCTGCTTCGACTGTAGATAAAGATATTGATGATTGTTTCTTGCTTAGCCAAGATACTAAACACTCACCTAAGTAGAACACTGCTCCACTAGTGCTTTGTCAATCATCAATGCAACCTGCCCAATTTGCATCTGTGTAGGCAATAAGTTATAGATCATTTTCTTTTGGATACCATAATCCAAACTCTTATGTTCCTTTGAAATATCTTAAAATCCTCTTTACTGCTAAGACATGTGATTCCTTTGGTGTTTCTTGAAATCATGCCACATGTCCAACTGCCTGCATTACATCTGGTCTAGATGTTGTCACATATAGTAAGCTACCAATCATTGACATGTATTGCCTCTAGTCTCTAGACTTTGAATCATCATATTTTCTCAACTTGCAACTGGTTTGCAATATTCCATTCCGAACCTCTTTAGAATTTCTCTTATATACTTAGTTTGAGAAATAAAAATTCCTTGGTTTCTTTGACATATCTGAAAACCCAGAAAGAAGGATAGTTCTCCAAGTAATGACATTTCAAATTCATTCTGCATACCCTTTGCAAATTTCTAGCTTAACCTATCATTAGTACTTCCAAAAACAATATCATAAACATAACTTTCAATTAATAAAATACTACCTTGAGTTACCTTGATGTAGAGGTTGATGTCTGCACTTCCTTTCCATAGCTCATAGGGAGTTTTTGTATTGTTGTTTCTGATCATTACTCTATTTTGAATGTGAACTGTTGTACGCACTGCATGTGTCCAAAAAATATCTGTCAATTTGGAATCCATTAGCATTGTTTGATCCATTTTCTGTGTAATTAGCATCCATTATGATAATGTTCCTTTGTCTCTAAACCACTCTTTGAACCAATCTATGAATCCATACTCTCGTCCATATTGTCCAAGACTCTACTTGCGCAACTGTCCATAATGTTGACCCATTTATCACTATACTATCATGAAGTCTTGATTAATCCATCAAATTGTACTTCTGATAACTGACTTCTCTGGATCTGTCTTCTCAAACTCTGCAAGCTACTCGAAGGATGGTTATTTGGTTTGTCACAACTATTACATAGAATCCCCCTTGTCTAATATTCATATTACCTGGGAATCTCTAAGTCGTATGGCTCAAAACAATTCATGATTTGATGTGTATTCATCATCATCTTCATTGGTAGATTCATCATCTCTATGAGCTCAGACTTCTTTCTTTCTATCTGTGGATTCATCTTTCACTACAATGCCTGAAAGTACAATCTCTTGAACCTGTTCCTTATTTACTTGTCCTTCTTTTCTTCCAGTTATTTTCCAAATATTTATGTATCTGGCATCTTTCTTTTTCTCTGTAGAATTTTCTTCATCTCGTTTTATTTCCAATCTTGCGATCTCTGGGACCTGGTCTTTGTTCACTCGTGCTTCTTATTTTCTTATCCATACTTTCTTATATATGATATCAGTGTTCTCTTTCATGGAAGTATCGATCATGCTTCTACAATCACTAGCTATGTGTCCATAGTTATGACATTTGTAACAGTCAATGTTACATGGGGCCACATATGCACTTCTTGCTTGAACATTTCTTTTATAATCCCTACAATCTGCAACCTTATGTCCAAAATTAGTACAATAAAAACAATGACCATAAAAGAAATTTGCATACCTAGGAGTGAATGATCTTCTTTGTGGTGTAGTCCTTTTGAATTTCTGCCTTGACTAATCATGATCATGATTGAAGATTCTTTGTGGCTTGAACATGAATGGTCTTCTTGAAGATGTATCTTCAATAGTTTTCTTAGATTCTGGTTGACCATGATTCCTTCCTTTGAGTACTTCTGCATAACTCTTTCTATTTTCTTCATTCTTCTTTTCTAGCAACCTTGGGTGCTTCTCTTCATTCTCTATAATTGATGTGGATGTTTCTGTCTCTTCAACATTCTTGTTGATCTTGGTAATTTTACTTCTCAATGTGACAACTTCTTCTTCAAGCTTCTCAACCTCTTCTTCTTTCTTCATTATCTAAGACTTCATGACTTCTTTTGT
>SNQJ01S0034851.1:115671-151855 GCA_010110895.2 Picea sitchensis | reverse complement strand
CATTTTTTATTTTTATTTTAATTTCATTTCTTTTAGGGAATAATTCATACATATGATATGATGAAATTATTATCCATGAAAGTAGACTTATTCTAGAATTCTACATATGATGAAATATGAGGACAATGAGTGAAGCTAGGGATGGAGATCACATAGACATTTATGAAGATATTCATCGAGATATTGTGGAGATTGTTATGCTATATTGGACATCTTGTTATGAGCATCTCAATGCTATGTTATGAGGTATCTCTTATGTATTGAAGTGTGAGAGTGATGTATCATTCTTTTGTATATTAATATAATGTGATTATTGAGGATAATTATTGTTCTCTTGCCAAGTTTTATGTGTGGAATATTTTTCCATGGCTGCTCACAATACCAACATTTGGTATCAGATCGCCTTGGTTGTGATAGAAATGGTTATTGGTGATATGTTATGTTGTCAGAAAACAAGTGTGAGTATTGATATGTCTATTACATAAGTTTGAGGGAAGAGGCCAAATTGAATTACAGTGAGCTTCTCGATTTTGTGATCGTTGATGTGACAATGGAGAGCCACCACATGATGAGGAACCATATTGAATGTGTGTGGGATGAGATGAATTTGAGTGTGAGAATCCTATATAGAAAATGACACAATGGAAGTGTGGAGGATTTATGACATCAACGATAAGTTCATATAACGCCGAAAAGAATGAGATAGTGGATGTAGAAGTCGTTGGTCGATGTCATTGGTAACGAGAAGGATGACATCTAGAACAAGGAATTCCAGATCTCTTCAACTCAATAGAGGTTGATATTTACATTATAAGGAAATGAAAATTGTATATGCTCATGCCATATTTGTACTATGCATTTGAATGCATTATGTTTTTATTTTTATCCTCACGATCTAATTTTGTAAGAATCACAACTGCTAATCGTGTAAGAATCACCTCAAATGTTTGATCAACAACATTAAAAGTTGACATGATTTGACATGACTTGCAAGCTGGAGAATTTCCACATGCACAAAGTAAATAACTCTTTCATGACCTCAATCAAAGTCTATGTGCAACATCCAAGAAGGGAAGGAGAGTGTTGAGAATAGGTTCAAGAGTTTCATGATCCAACTGATTGGGAGTTTTCGGGACTCTTATGTTGTTGAGGCCAAGCAACGTTAGTATTTGATTGATCTGAGGATGAAGTGAAACTCATGTGCAAGTGTCAAAGTGAGTGTTTAAAGTGTTTAAAAACATGGTAATATTTACAATATTGAAGGGAAGAAATGGATCCATTGTGAGTCTAAATATCCAAGGGTGATTAAATTTATTCTATAGAGTCTTACAACCAAAATAGATGGTAAAGAAAATTGAAGTCATAGATTTTGTGGAAGGAGAAAAATGAAATATTAATTTTAGTCACAATCAAAATTATGAGTATTGAGTTGTAATTTGGAAGAAAGTCACAATATGAAGTCTTGACAAGGTCAAGAGTCTATAATCAAAACAAATCAAAGGCGGAAGCTTGTCAAGTATAAAGATCCCCATCAAAATGAAGTCATTGAAATCTTGAAAGTCAAAAATTTGAACTTGAAGTTGAGAATCTACTAATTAAGCATCAATATAGAGACTCGAGGTCAAAGTTGAAGTTATTTTTTTAATGTATTGGGTTAAAAGTCAATAGTTAAAATTGAGAGTCTGAATTAGAGTCAAGGTAAAAGCCAGAGTCAAGAAGAAGTCATTCATGTAATTGTTGTATTTCATGAAGAAGGGGCATGATCGGTGTTACATATCACCTTATCCTTATTGTATTTGAAAGATGGATGCATGATCAATTGTACCCGACACTCGATTTTTTGCGTTACTTCTTGACAAGTGAGCGTCAATCATTAAGGCAAGAGAGTGTGAATTATTAAAATGGGCAAAGGAAGAAAAACTTCAAACAACTAATCAAGAAATTGACTACAACAAGACATTGACATGCTTTGCAAGAAATAGACAAGTTACAAAAACAAAATCACTCAATAACTAACAAAGTTGCAAAATTTAGAACACAAGATAATGAACTTTATCATGAATTTGTTAGTTCTGCTACACAATGCATCCACACATTAGAAACAAATTTGACATCACTGGATAAATTTATGGATGATATTTTCAAAATTGAAGATCAAAAGGATAAATTGATAGAATCATTACAACAATAATTATTGGCAAAAGAACATGTGTTGTTAGCTCTCAAAAGTGAAGTAAAATAGTTAAAACAAGAGAAAGTAAAGTGTGATGCAATTTGTGATACAAGTGGCCTGATTGATAGTTCTTGTGATTTGGTTGATGATAATAGTGTTGATGTACATATGTCTCTCTCTTGTTCTAAGACTCAAAATGATGATGCTCCAAATGATGATCTTGTTGATATTTCTAATGAATATTCTTAGTGTGAAGATGATGAACTAGGTTTCTTTGAAAAGTACACAAAAGGTATTGGTTCAAAAGTTTTGAAAAAAATGGGTTTTGAAAAAATGTTTTGGAAAGAATGGTCAAGGTATTCAGAAGCCCATACAAGTATGTGTAAGACCAAGAAATGAAGACCTTGGATATGAAGGCCAAACAAACAATGCAACTATCCAATTTGTGAAAGAAGAAACATTGACAACAGGTGAATCATTTACAGGTAGCAGTAGTAGCAATAAACTATGAGTAGCAGCTGCAACAACATATCAGTTGCATAAATAAGAACAATGTTGCAGTCATTATGGAAGAACATGGCATGCAAAGGCAAAATGTTGGAACTTACATCCCTACAATGTTTGTGCTCTTATAAATCATGATCAACACAAGTGTTGGAATCAAGAAATATCGAAGCCTCGCATACTGGTCCAATGTGGTTGGATAGATGTCCCTACATGGAAAGATGTTGTGTTTATGTTGAAAGGATTTTACAATGTCAATTCTTCAAATGTACAACAATATCTCCCATATAAAGTTCACGAGTTAGTTGGTCCTCCAAAGGTCAGTTGTCACTAGTTCATGGTAAACCAAAATACACTTTGTACTGATAGATTCAGATTTGTGGTCGGCCGAAACCACCTAATGTAATGAATGGTTCGTGATAAGACAAAACCAGTTCGAGTTTGTAATGGTTAAGGGTGAGCCGAGGAAAACCCTAGGTATGATGTAATGGTTGAAGGGTAAACCATAGAAAACCCATAGGAAGGTCAAGGGTAAGCTAAAGAAATCTTTGATATGAAGATGATGCATTTCATATGATTGACTTAGATATAGATTAGAAAGACAATGGCAATTGAAGAAATCAATGAAGATGAAGACAACTAAAGACATTCTGATTGAATCATAAGTATTCATAATGGAGGTCATTCAATGTAAGGTAATATCTGTTCATGGATGCTCATAATACCAACATATATATATATATATATATATATATATATATATATATATATATATATATATATATATATATATATATATATATATATATATATATATATATAATTTTTATTTTTATTTTAATTTCATTTTTTATCATTTTTTTTTTAATTTCAAAATTTGAAATGATGTATTATTTTGGTTTTATTTTGATTTTAATTTTTTAAAATTTGTTTTAAATTTTTGAAATTTTGATTTTTGATTTTTAGGTGTTTTTTTAATTTCTTTTAAATTTTTGTTATTTATTTTTTATTTTGATTTTCTTTCTTGTGTTTTTTTTTAATTTCTTTTAAATTTTGTTATTTATTTTTTTATTTTGATTTCTTTCTTTCTTTATTTTTATTAAAATTGTGATTTTAGTAAAATTTGGGTTCGTTTTGTGTTTTTGAGAAATAAAGAGGTTTTTTTTTTCATTTTTTCATTGGTTCATTTTGTCGTTTTTTATATGTCAATTTATTTTAAATAAATAAATAATTAATTAAGTAATTTATAAATTTTCAGCTAACGCCACGTTTCGATTTAGGAGCCAATGTTATGTGTGTTTTTTTTTCAATGGTATCCATTGTCAAGGCCACGTTTCCAATCAAGTCCTAATTAAAAAAAATACGTGTTTATAGGGAAAAAAGGGTTTTTGTTTTTGCGTTTTTTAGAAAGATTTTTTTTTTAAATTTTAATGAAAAAATGTTTTTTATTTTTATTTTTTTGACGTGAATTTCTTTAAAAAATTTATTTATTTATTTATAAATGTTTGGTTAACTCCACTTTTCGATTTAGGAGCCAATTTTAAGTGTTTTTTTTTTGCAATGGTACCTGTTGTCAAAACCATGGTTCCAATCAAGTCCTGATTTTAAAAAACTACGTTTTTAGGAAGAAATAGGTTTTGTTTTTGCATTTTTGAGAAGGAAATATGTTTTTCTTTCATTTTTAATAAAAAAATGTTCTTTTTTTTCTTTTTTTTTTACGATTTTTTAAGGTAAATTTCTTAAAATCATTAATTAATTTATAAATATTCGACTAACACCAGTTTTTTATTTAGGAGCCAATTTTAAGTTTTTTTTTTTGCAATGGTACCTGTCGTCAAGGCCACAGTTCCAATCAAGTCTTGATTTTAACACCAAAAATAAAGTTGGTGCTACTAGTTGCAACACTTTTCGATTTGAGGGTCATTTTCAAGGTTTTGTCTACTTGTCAAGGGCAAGATTTCAAACAAGTCGCAATTTTAACCATCCTTCATAAAAATATGCTAGTAGTAGCACCACTTTTTGAAATGGGGATTGGTTTTGTTGTTTTTAACCCAAAAAGTTTTTTTGGTCTAGAGTTCTCATTTTGAGGTCACAGTTCTCGTTAAGTTGGTAACTAAGTTAATTCTATATTTGTTGCCTAAAACCTAAAATATATGAAAGAAAAAGTAGTCAAATCAATTGATTTTACCCCAAATAGGAATGAGTTTAGAAGACCCTACTTTAAGAATAACTATGTTCCTTTTATTATATAGATCCATTTATATAAAGTTTAAGTGTAATATCCATTTATATTATATAGAGTCATTCTCTCTTCCTCAAAAGTTCTTCATTCCCCTTAAATAATCGAGAAGGCATGTTATTCTCCCGCATAGTAAGGCTCAAGACAAAAATCAATTATATTAAGTGAATGAGAAAACCTAGAAAATTCACAAATAAAAATATTATGCCGCATCCATTTAATAAACAAGTGAATTTAGCAACAAAGCTTCTTATACTTGTCTCAAAAAAAAAAAAATTAAGGTAATAATTGTATATAGTGTCCAAAGAAAAAATGAAACATTTGAAACTTGAAATAACATTTTACTTATGTGTACAAATTTATGTTTATGTACTTATTAACTTAGTTATTTGTTTTGATAATATTTCAAAATGAAAACTGATTATTTTGATAGTATTTCCAAATGAAGTTAGTTAATAAGATGGTTGTCGAAAGAGCGAGGACTTGGTTGTGGTAGTTTCCTCGATTATTCTTCACTACATTTGGATTCACCATCCATAGGAAGTCAATGAAAATCCCATTCTAGAGTCAAATCCTTGAAGTGATACTCCAAACATTGGGCATCAGAGTTGGATTACCATGAAAAAACAAACAATGAAAAATCCATCCCCAAACCAAGGGTATAAACTGATAAGCCCCTATATAAACATTATGAACTAATAAGCCCCTATATAAACCTTCTATCCCACGTGCTAGATACGGGAGAGCACAACTCCTAAAAGAATATTATAGAGATAATTCTACAACAATTAGCTGGGAAGCATGCCAACCTAGATGATAACAATAATCTTCCATTGATAAAACTAGCCTTACATTGATGGTTTGGCTTGTAAGATACATGCCGCTAAAATTTGTATAGTGAACCTGACGTCTATGCATGTGAGGAGTAAGAAAATGCATAATGGGGCCTCTCATTAAACTTAAAAACATAGCTGACAATAAATTTATTGATGTTGATTTTGATATTCAATTTAAGTGGAATCATAACTATCAATCATATTTGTTATGGTCATAGGTGTTTTGGCAATGGGAATGCAAATACTGTTGAAAATTTTCATAAATTTGTTGCATTTCTCAAGGTCACTGCTCATATGTGCTAAACAAGATCTTCTTCTTGTAAAGTAGAAGTGAAACCTATGCTTGAAAAAATAATGCACCCAATCAAAACTATAAACAAAATAGCACGAGTCACCACAAATGAAGTGACTAACTGAACTTGTATATTAAAATAATGGATGCCACATAATGTACTGCTTTTTCCTACAAATGAATATGATTGCACAGAGACAATCTACCATGGATTGGACCAAAAAAATTTCAACTTGATTAAAAGGGGAAATTAAGATTCTCTATAATGTATGTCTTATTTATTAGATTGTCATATGAACCATCAATATGATTATGAAACTCCTAATTTCAATGACAATGAATGAAAAAATTGTATCTTTGGAACAAATCCCACGCTTCTTGACCACTATCACTGGTTTGAAATATCTAACAATTCTAGATCATGTAGTGAAACCCTTGATCCCATATCCTATAGATTGATATCTATAGGTTGTAGCGAAAGAGAAAATAGCCAAGACAAAGGGAGAAATCCATGATCGACTTATAAATCTCGTTCCAGGGCCATAGTCCATTCCAACAGAGGTCAATGCATACAAAGCAAAGGAAACAACACAAAATCAACCCTGTCTCCTTGTGACAGATTATCTTGAATGTTTGCACCATCATTACAATCTATATATGGCATTTCAATGCTTGTGTTTTTTTTTTTCCATTACCAATCTCTCCTTTCCCCACTTCACAGACCTCTTGTAAAGAATGTAATTTATTTTGGATGTTTATCTCCATAATATGAGCATTTCCTTTCTCTTGGGTGAGGTAAACTGGAATGTTGGCATTTTTGTTACAATATATATCTGGCATGATCATTTCAACATTTTCTCATTCCTTACTCGATCTCCCACTTCATGGACCTTTCGAAGGGAACATAGATTATTTTCATTGTCTACAACAACGTTCTCATCCATCCTATGAGAATGGCCAGGATCAATTCCAAAAAAAATGAAAGTTAAAAATTTCTCATTGGGCAGAGAGGTGCTTTCTACACCCATGATGAGAGAGATGTGTAATATCTTCCTGGTCAACATAATTGACATTTAAAAAAAATATTTCAATGTTTTCCATAAATAAAATATTTTTATATCAACTATATATACATATATAAATTAATTGAAAGCAAAAAGTTTCTTATTCAACTACATTTGAGTATGAGGGATATGTGTAATTCCTCCATTGCTTTACATGGGTTTGACACTTGGCATTTAAAAATAATAATAATAAAAAATAAAAAAAATCGACCATAAATAAATTATTTCAATGTCCACCCTAAGTAATACACACACACACATAGAGAGAGAGAGAGAGAGAGAGAGAGAGAGAGAGATTAGAATCATTCTTCTAGTTAAAACATTTCAATGGTGTTCTACTCAGTATAAGGGAGATGTGTAATTCATTATGTGCTCAACATGGAGGTGACACACACACACACACACACACACAAACTCTTAGTGCGTGATATATCTAGAACTAAATGGATCTATGCTAGTTTAAAATCTTAATTCAACATTTCAAGAAAGTACTTACTTGATTTTTAGACTCTAGTTCTTGTTTTCTGGTAGGATGCAAATATCTATCCCAAACACACACCTCCTTCAATGATTCCATGGAATTGTGAAAGAATTTCTTATGTCACACTACATAAAACTAGGGCATTGGAAAAACATTTTTAATCTTGCCTTCTAGAATTTATCTGCATCTAGGATAGTTCTCACCCCTCCTCGAGTAACAACATGGACTTGATATGTCCCTTTTTGTTCCTTTTTAGGCTCCACAATAATCATATTCAATCAACTTTTATTTTCCTCTAATTTATATATCGTCTATGGAAAATATTGTGTTCCATGCTCAGTATTGCAGCAATGCCTACATAATACACGAGGCTTAAAACATAACCATGCAATGTGTCCTACCTCCCCAAAATTGTAATAGGTAGGTGCTCCTCCTCATCGTTGATGTTTGTCACCTCCTTTGAATCCTCCTTATCTTCTACCTATATTATCCTCCATTACATGTACATGATAGGCATTTTATGTACATTCTTTTATCAACTACATTGTGTTATAGTTGTTGACATAATGGCCCATGGATTTACGAAATTCGTGGAAGGGGGTATTTGTGGTTGTCTAGTACGTATGTAAAATCATAAACCAAGATGGTTCATGCCTCTAGGTTTTGCAGTTCTCACATCAATTAGGTTTTTCACCACTGGGAAATGGATTCAACACACTCGTTGAAGTGTAATTTCCAGGTATAAGGAATTCCTTCCTATGATGTCCCTTTATTATACACAAAGTATAGCATATCTATTGGCATGTTTCCTTTCGTTTAGACATTTTTGGTAGCTATTTAGTCATGGTAGCCATTTTTTTTTCTACCTATTTGAAGCCTAATGAAGGATAGGAAAATCCTTCTATGGACTCTATACCCATTGCGATCTCCAATGCCTCTTATTGTGTGTTATTGTTTTGTTGAGTAAGAGGATCTTGATATGGGGAAGTAAACTAGAAATAAAACATTCTTTGTGTTGAGCATGTTGGATCTAAAAATTTAACCTCTCCAACAAGACTTTTGTAACATCCCTCTCTTGTGCACACTGAGCGAACTTATTCTTTGAGGACACTTGCATGCAAGTGATCCAGGTCATTATACTATTGGTTGTTTTGATTATGATTATGAGCTATTGTGGATTTGATGATATGTTATTTTGTTGTATTTACATAAACATGTGTTGTTGACTAGGTTCTCCTGAGTGTGAAGGACTCTGGACGTTGAGGATGCCGAGGCATCGATGAAACCCATTGGTCTCCAAATCGAGTCAGGGATTAGGGTTTGAATGTTGTTTATGAGACATATGTACATATGATTAGATATTATGATGTTGATTGTTATTGCTGACATGATTCGTTGATGGATGCAGGTTGACGATAGCTTGTCAACCAAACTCACATGTGGAGTAAAGGGGTCACTCATGACAACCAAAGACATTGAGGGAGAGGTGTGGCAACAACCCTGCCACAGCCTACTAGAACTCACGTCGTGGCTCAACCTGTAGGTTAATGATTACCTCGTTCGAGGAGACCGGCGATGCCATGAGGGAAGACTGTGACAGTCGTTCATGATGATTCTAAGGGGCATGCAATAAGGCAATGTCCTTATTCCTTAGAGGCCCTCAGTCTCCCACAAGATCACCTAATGGAGTATTGACTCCAGGGGTTTGACGTCTACCAAATTCAGTCAAGTGGCGAGTGGCACCCTTGGAGCACATAGTGCATCTTAAAGAGCACATCGTGAAAATAAAATGGAAAGAGGCGAGTGGCACCCTTGGAGCACGTAGTGCGTCTTGAAGGGCACGTCACGATTTTTAACTGGTAAGTTAATAAACCTAGTGCCTAGAAAACTATGCCTCCTTACCTAGTTATCCTTAAAAGGAATGATGTGATAAGTAAAGTTTAATAACTAATTTTTCCCTTAAGAACTGTCATCAATCCTAGTGGATTGAAAACCTAGGTCTGAGTATAACCTTAGAACAAAAAAAAACATTTAGACATATAAAAGGAAGGGGGTAAAGAAAATTCAAGCATTAATAATTAAAGTGGAAAATTTAATAAAGGGGTATTTGGTTGTTTTTGTCTAAACCTCGTAATTTTGAACTTAGTTATAAAAAGGGGAAACTTTCAGAAAAAGGGAAACTTAAAGAAAAGGGGGAAACCTAAGGGAAAGGGGAAACTTAAAGAAAAAGGAGAATGTCTAACTTAGTAAGGAATCTAGCCTTTGGAACTTTCTATTTATGAACTCAACTAGGAATTTAGTAAGGTGTAAGTCATTTAAGAATTGTAAGGAAATAATGGGACACCGAGGAGTGTTTTTAGGAACACTTTTAGGTGGGTGAGGGAAATAGACAAATTTAATTAATTAATAAATTGATTTTCTGGTGCAACTAGGGGATTGAGCGACATGTGTACGAGGGAGGTTTTTTGAAATTAATTAAATGAAAAATGAATCTAATGAGGGTTTTGGGAAATGTTGGCCCTTGACCAAGTTTTGAGGATCCTTGGTCATGTTTGACCTATTTTGGGACTTCTATAGGTTGTCGAAGGCAGAGCACAATTTGAAGAGGAGATCACGGGATCTTAGCCCCTTGTTTAGGGATTTTTGGGTTTGGTCTTATGTAATAGGTATGGGGATGTCCGCCCATGGGTTTACCCATGTTTAGGCCCTTTGTAATGTATAAATAGAGATCTAGGCGATGTAAGAAGAACACACTAGATCTAGAGGATCTAAGGAAGTGATGTGAAGTGCAAGTGATTGTAAGAGGCTTTGTGCATATTGTATGTTGATACTTGTAGGGATAAGTGCAAGGCATCTGTAGTGCTTTATGCGCAGACTGTGTAAGGTTTTGTGTTGTGACCTAGCTCGGGGAAGGAGTATCTAGCGAAGTGCGTGCAGATCTCATGTCCTATGCGGAGTAGGGTTTTGGGCTCTGTGCATGTAAGAATATTAACAGAAGACAATAGAGAAGAAGAAGAGTTGGTGTATGTAGCCCCAGGTTGGGGGTGAACCACGTATATCTTTTTTTATGGTTTCTTTGTGCATTGTGGTTGTTTTATTGTTTATATGATTAATGTTTAGTGCAATGATGTATGTTTAGATGAATATGATAACTTAGTGCCTACTTATGTGAATAAGATGCTATATCTTATCTATGTTGATATGTTGAGTGCCTGAATATATTAGATCTTGATGAATACTGTGATGCTCTGTTATTAGGGTTTATCTGTGCTGCCAACTAAGACTGATACTAATGAGCTATAACTGCTAAGTGATATTTTAAGGTGTTACAATCACAGATCTTTGTCCCAGCTAAGGTTGCATACATCTGAGTCCTGCAACCACCCCTACCTCTACCTCGGGTGAGACTTCATCTACTTCGCAGGTGTTGCTGAAAGGGTCAGTAGTTAGGGTTTTTTTGGTGCGTTGTTTGAGCGTTGAACCCTGGGTCTACCCCTGTGCCAACAAATGGTTCCATTGACGGGACATGAAACTGTGATTGTTGGGAACTAAAGAAAAGAGAAAGCTATGTACGTAGATCTGTTGCCCTAGTGCGCAGTCTTCTACTCGACTTGTAAAGCTCTGTGCTAAGAAGAGAAGTCTGATCTGAAGAAAAGAGGTAAGATCTTGAAGCTTTGTGCGTTGATAAAGGTAAGAATATTGAAAACTTTTAATTGAAAAGGTAAGATAAGTGGAAATTTTTGTTTCAAAAGTATGGATCTAGGTGTGTTTGATAAAAAAATTCCTAGCTTGAAAACTAGGGCACAACTAGAAGAAAGAATATTTTATATGAGTAGATATGATGAGAATAATGAAAGATATGTTATTCCTATGCATAGAAAGAATGTTTGGAATAACAAATGGATGTAGGATCCTAGAAAGAATTTTTTTCACGTTAGCTACTATGATCCTAGTGCACAGTACAGGAAAGGTTGGGGATCATTTAAAAGAAAAAGAGGATTAACCATTTGTTACAGTTTCAAAAGACCAGGACATCTTGCTAAGGAATCCCTTGTATAAGACCTAGTTGTCTTTGTCATAAGGCTATGGATCATGAAGTTTTTGATTTCCCTAGAATGATTGCTAAGATTGAAAGAATGAATATGAGACAAGAAAACCCTAAGGAAGGCCAAGAAACTAAGACCATGTCAGAACCCCAGAAAGAATAAGAGAATGTACTACTACAAATGAAAGAAACCCTGAATGATCACAAAAATATCAACTTATCAGGGACCTTCAAAGAAAAAGAGTGCATAGAAACAGGAATAGGAGACTTCGACATTGACTGTGTTTTGGATGAGGAAACACAGGTGAATATCATGACAAAAAGAACCTGGGAAATTTTAGGAAAGCCTGCTATGATTCCTTCATTGGGAGGAATAGGATTATTTAAAGGAAAACTGATAACCCTATGTGGAAGACTCACCCAGATATCTATGAGTGCTCATGGAACTTCGATAGAAGAAGATTTTGAGGTTGTTAAATTTATTGAGAGCAACACCCCATTTTCTATGTTACTAGGAAAAACCTGGATTGAGAAGGATCAGACTAGAAGAAAAGAAGAGGAAGCCCTAGAAGAGAAGAAGAAAGAACTAAGAGACTTCATTATGAAGACGATAGCACACTTACTAAAAGAACAAGAGGACCAATCGAAGCTACTAAGGACCATAAACTTGGATGTCGAAGTTGAAAGAACACAAGAAGACTCATAGAAGAGTGGAGCACCTACCCCAGACAGAGAAGAAGTATTTCCCTTGAACCTTATGGAATAATCTAAACAGCGCGAGGTTACTATGCCAAAATAAGATAAGAATTAGAATGGAAAGATGAATACCGAGACAAAGATCATAGGGAAGAAGGCTAGAAAGCTCAGTAAGAAGAGAGCAAAGATATAAAAGTTGCAGAAGGTTTCAGAGGGGACTTCACAGAAGGAAGGTTTGCAAAACTGGAATTTTGTCAAGACATCAGAATAGCGCAACATGGCACTCCACCATGGCGAAGCAATATAACCATTGAAGGAATTATAACCGTTAGACTGACGCTTCTGAATGGTTAGAACAATAGTTATGACCAGAAAGGTCGTCATCAGAACATTGGGACCGCGCTGCAACGGACAAAACAACATTGATGAAGGTCTCTTGTTTGTTGGAGAGATCAGTTACATCGTTGTCTACTTATTCCATCGACTGTTGCATCAAGAACACATTTTTGAATTGTATCCAAGCCAACTCATTGTTACCGTGCTGTGTTTACTGAGATTTCACCACCTGTTCTATTACATCGAGAATTCATTTATCGAACTAAGTTATCTGATCTTAAGTGTGCATGTCGGACAAATTTAGCACTGTGGAAAAGTCGGTTGAAGAAGTTCTTGTCGATCTGATGGCTGAAAAAGTAATGTCCACATGGATTCAGGTCTCATCGATAGGAGGAGTGCAAGCCTCCCCATCGACTGCTCCCATATCTGGACCATCCCGATCTACAACCGAGAAAAGAACCCAGCATCGAGATGACATGGATAATGTGAATTTAATCCCGACTATCCTACCCGACTACATCCTGCCTCTAGCCGATGTGGTGAGTCGTGACAGTGTCCTGAGGGAATTTGATTACATTATGGTTACTATGTACCTCCCGAAGGGGATACGTGCAGTCAGAACACATCAGGATAAGATCGTGACATTAAAATTCAGCAACTTCAACCTAGGGGACCACAAGAACCATAGTATGCTCGCTCCTCATAGATACTTGACTAGGATGAAGGGTAAGAACTCAAAAATAATCCCCCAATCATGGACTATGAACTTCGCGCAGTCCACCATCTTGAATGTAATGAAAATTCCACATTTTTCAAGGCACCAGCAGGTTAATGCGTGTGTTAAGCTTCTGCTATCGTGCTACTATGGCGGCTATATATGGCTAGACAGACGCATCACAGTCAATCTGACGTTGATCCATAGGATCACCAAATTGAGCATGCAGGGACCAGACCCACAAGACTTCTACCCAGGGAAGGCTGTAGGCCACGCCCTAGAACAGAGAATTAAAGATACCTATGGCAATGTAGAAAAGGGGACGTGAGGCTGCAAGGTAGCTTCCATCCAGAATGGTGCAATGCGCCTGGCCTACCAGCTGATCGCAGGAAAGATGGTGAGAAAGAAAATACCTACGCAGTTCATACGGTTGATTTTTGACCTCACCGAAAAATGTGTAGAAGGACTCCAAATGAAATGGGCGAAGTACTTAGTCAACCAGCTAGAATTGTATTGTCGCAAAGCTCAGGATCAAGGCTATGAGTTCCATTTTAGCTGGTTGCTGATGCTCATAGCATTTACGGCTTGGGAGATGCTGGAAGGTGAGACCTTCCCAGACATTGAGCCATTCAAGCCACTCACTACGAAGTTCACCACGCTCTGGTACTCGAGCGATATGGGAAAACAATGGCAGTCGAATGCGGTATTACACACATGCTATCTCCAGTTAAAAAGGGCTATTGGTGTTTTCCCTCAAATGACATCGCACATCCTACACCAGTTTAGACCCCTCATGAAGTTCCACTCAGATCGACACTTTATTTATATCACTGCGTGTGTAGACGAGCATAAAGAAGAGCTTCAGTCATACTATAATCTCACAGAGGAGGACCTTGAAGAGATAACTAAGGAATGGTCTGCAGAGTTCCTTATCCCTGCTGACCCCACAAAAATGTTCGATCCCGAACTAATTGGCAGCCTGGAGTCCACTCACGAAGAGCATGATACACCTGGACCTAGTAGAAGGAAGAAGACCGAAGTGGTACAAAACCTGAGCAGTGCATCAGAAGAAACTGCTTCTTAATCACCTGAACGAGGAGGTGATGATGAAGTAGATAAAGAAGAGACCAATGGAAAAGAAGATCGGAAGAATAAAGGTGAAGTAACACTGCCTAGGGATCTTGTTGATGAGGATGATCCCTCTAATAAAAGGAAGGTTTCCCCCACGAAACCTACTTCCCGAAAGAAATCCAGAGCTAGTAAGACTAAGCTACAAACTGTGCTCACACTTGATGACTTCGACTTCATCATCGTAGTCGTATCAGACACCTCGCAGGACACTCTGTAGAACAATGAAGCCAAACAAGAAACCATGTATGAAAAAATTAATACAGAAATAAGAGGGGTACATCAAGCCCTTCACTCCATTTGCGCAGTGTCCACTGCGCCCCCACCATCAGAAGAACCAGAGTTGGGATACGAGACTGCCCAACTCGGAAGAATAGTTGATCCTACTGAAGATCACCTTCATCGCGCACAAGAAGAGAAAGAACAGGCCACAATGGCCCTAAAGCAAGCACAAGAGGAAATGATAGAACAATGTCGAGTTATGCAACAAGAGAAGGATGACCTCCAAACAAAGTTTGAAGAGGAGAGAGTGAAAATCAAGAAGGAGAAAGAGCAGTTGCTCCCAGAGAAGCTCGGAGTGAAAGAAGCAGTCCACAGAGAAATTTTCTTTGTGACAGGATTAGAGAAAAAGGCAGAAGAACCAGTGGAGCATCAAGTAGCGAAGCTTACAGAAGTTATCTAGCAAATTCAATAGAGAATAGAAGACCTAGAGCTACAAACAGTGAAAAGTACCCCGCAGGACGTGCAAGACCAAAGAGAAGCCACTGCCCAGAGCGCATTTGAGAGGATCATAGCATTCGCTCTAGAATGTAAACAGCTCAATAGTAGAAGTGCACGAACCTATGAGTGACTTACTGAAGACCTTGAACTAAAGGCACTGGAGTCATAGTTCTGGGAGGAAAAGCAGCAAGCAACAACAATAAAGGCGTAGTTGAAGCTCTTGAAAACAGTTGAGAGGATGAAGTGATCCCAGGAATAGTGCACCACTCTACTATAGGTCCACACCATATAGAGAAAAGTCATGGAAGTGACTCAGTGGCTCCAACCAGTCCAGGATGAAGCTTGCCAACTGTTTGAAAAGATTGAAGGTCGAGGAGAAAAGATGGAACAAGTAGTCACTGCAGTCGAACATCTCTTAGAGGGCCATGTCAATGAAGTAGTTATCCAAGAGTTCATCGAGCAGGAGGCCTTGGAACAGCAACAGGTCGAAGCAGCTTGAGCCAAGCTCAAGGATTTTGAAGCAGAGCTACCCAGATCAGAGTAACTCGAGACGAGTCACAGGTGAGTGTTGGGGGCGTGTTGGCCCTTGACCAAGTTTTGAGGATCCTTGGTCATGTTTGACCTATTTTGGGACTTTGATAGGCTGTCGAAGGCGGAGCGCAAGTCGAAGTGAATATTGCAGGATCTTGACCCCTTGTTTATGGATTTTTGGGTTTGGGCTTATGTAACAGGTATGGGGATGTCGGCCCATGGGTTTACCCATGTTTAGGCCCATTGTAATGTATAAATACAGATCTAGGCGATGTAAGAAGAACACACTAGACCTAGAGGATCTAAGGAAGTGATGCTAAGTGCAAGTGATTGTAAGAGGCTTTGTGCATATTGTATGTTGAGACTTGCAGGGCTAAGTGTAAGTCATCTGTAGTTCTTTTTGCACAGACTATGTAAGGTTTTGTGATGTGACCTAGCTCGGGGAAGGAGAATCTAGTGAAGTGCGCACATATCTCCTGTCCTATGCGGAGTAGGTTTTTGGGACCTATGCATGTAAGAAGATTAATAGAAGACAATAGAGAAGAAGAAGAGCTGGTGGACGTAGCCCCAGGTTGGGGGTGAACCACGTATATCTTGTGTTGTGGTTTCTTTTTGCATTATGGTTGTTTTATTGTTTATATGATTAATGCTTAGTGCACTGATGTATTCTTAGATGAATATGATAGCTTAGTGCCTAATGATGTGAATAAGATGCTAGATCTGATCTATGTTGATATGTTGAGTGCTTGAATATATCAGATCTGGATGAATACTACGATGCTCTGTTATTAGGGTTTATTTGCGTTGTCAACTAAGGATGATACTAATGAACTATAACTACTAAGTGCTATGTTAATGTGTTACAATCACATATCTGTGTCCCAGCTAAGATTACATAGATATGATTCCTGCAACCACCCATTCCTATACCTCAGGTGAGACTTCATCTGCTTCGCAGGTGTTTATGAAAGGGCCGGTAGTTAGGGTTTTGTTGGTGTGTTGTTTGAGCGTTGAACCCTGGTTCTGCCTCTGTGCCAATAGGAAACTAATGACTAAGAAAAATCTATAAAAAGGGTGGCAGAGGAGGAGTATGTATCAACACATTTGGCTTGCGTAACGTTATGTTGTCGAATTTTATCTTGACTGAGTTTCTTTTGTGGGAGTTGGGATACCCAGCTCGGGTAACGAATGGTAGCTCAACCTTGCGAGGTGAGCTGGGAGCTATCATTCTCTGGTATTATGTGTGTGGCACCTTTTCATCTTAGGGGGATCAGGGGGAAGAAGAGTACCCCTAGCATTGGCTAGGAGGTACCAGTGAGTTCTTCACGATCAGCAAGCGAGAGACAGGAGGGAGCGCAAACACGAAATAATAACCTCAAAATCTTCGTCTCCGGTTATGGTAATCCTAAACTGATATTGTACTCATGAAGTTCCAATTTAAATGTAGTTAATTTCTATTGCATGTGCATTGCTAGGAATTTTATTCAAGGCTTTATATTTTTACTGAGATTTAATTAAGCATGTCGTTGCGGTAATCCCATCTTTGTATTCATTCCGCCATGAGAAATTTTCCGAGCCTTATGCTTTCATCATTGCGTTATTGTCTCATTTTCTCCCTGGAAAACCCTTGCTTGTAATTTATTGGATTGATCCTTGCTTACTCTCCAGCAAAGTCTTCCTCTATGATTGCACTTTCTTCTCTGCGTTTTTCTTTTATTGTTTTAATACAAGAAAATTGTGTATTTATCTTATGTTCCTCTATCCTTTTAAGTTATTAGTTTGTGCCTGAGCAGTTGGCTAGGAGCCGAATCGACTGTATTTCACTCTGGTGTTAAAGATTTAGATTCAAATGTCCTGCTTTCATGTGCATGGATAATAAGTGTTGGATTATTTCTTTGCCCAGCAAGGAATTATCTCCTGGTCATTTATTCCCTCCTTAGCCTCTGTGATTATTGTGATTTATTCTCTGCAAACCCGTGCTTCCACACAACGATTTTGGGGATGACTCTCCAGTTCACCAAACGTTTTATTTCTCTGTGATTATTGGTATTTTTACTCTCTGCAATTCGTCTTTTTATTTACCAGTGATTCCATTTTTGTATACAGCAAAAATAAGCATTAAAGGATCTGTGTTTATTGTATATTTACTCAGGCATTTCATTTTTATTTTCCAGCGAATTCATTTATGTATAGAGCGAAAATAACCATTAAATGATCTTTGTTTGTTGTATATTCACTGATCCATTTCATTTTTTATTTGCCAACGAATTCATTGATGTATACCTCGAATTTAACCATTAAATGCTCTGTGTTTGTTGTATATTCACTGAGCCATTTCATTTTTTATTTTCCAGTGAATTCATTATTGTATACCACGAATCTAACTAGTAAAATCTCTGCAATTGTATGTATATTTACTCAGCCATTTCATTTTTAAATTTTCCAGCGACTTCATTTCCTTATACTGCGAAAATAACCATTGAAATCGCCCAGTGCCCTTGTTCCTTTTTCTCTACAATTGGAGACCCAGGGCGATCTCTCTCTCTCTCTCTCTCTCTCTCTCTCTCTCCGCCCAGTGCCCTTGTTCCTTTTTCTCTACAATTGGAGACCCAGGGCAATCTCTCTCGGTGTTTTCTACAACCTCAAGTTTTCATGTAACCTCTGCGTGGAATCCAAGAAAAAGAAAACCTTTAATATAGTAACCTGGAGTTAGACCATGGAAAACACATGTTTTTATCAATTCAAGAATATTAATTAACTTAATAATGATGTTGACGTATAGATATATAATTTATGTTATTTAATGTAATCCATAATTTGACTAAACAATAACACAATTGGATTCCAGTCAATGGCATTATGCATAGTCAAGCTACATGAAGAGTTGTCTTATTATGAAGCTTGAAGCACTTGATACTTGATTTGTAATTATTTTTCTCTTGCATCCTTTAAAAACTAGTGAATTATTCTCTGCGCCCTTAGAAAAATGACTGATAGATGATTGATTAAGCATTTAGGATTTCTTGCACCCTTGAATAAATTTGAAGCATGGTTGGTTAATATTTTGATTCTCTTACACATTGAATATTACTGACAAGGAATGATTATGTTAATGATTGATTGCGCGCACCGATTAATGTTATGCATGGTTACACAAGTGGTTAGAATTATAGCGCACCATGAAATCCAATGTAAAGAATGATTGTGTTAGTTATTTATTGCTTGTGCAATAAACATTTATTGTAAGGAATGATTATTATCGATGTTATACTTCTCACGCACCATGGAATAAAAGTGGAATTTGATGTTTACTACATTGCGCCTTGATTATATGATGATTAGGATTGATTGACTTTTCGTCTGTGCCCTAATTTAATTAACAATTATTAGTTGCGCTTTTAAATTTGTTAATGTATGATGGATTAATAACTAGTTTTCTATTGCGCCATTGAATATTGATGTTTCCTGATTGGATTAGAATTTGGTTACTATTGCACCTTTAATATTATTTAAGTATGATTGGTTTATTAACTGTATTCTCTTGCGCCTTGCGAAATAAAACCGATATCTCTTGCATCTTGAATTGTTGATGTGTAAAAGATGGATTAATTGAATAGAATGCTTGCGTGCAGATCGATAATGTGATGTATGAATAGTTGAGGAATTAGACTCCTTACGTGCACTGAATTATAATGTAATGTATGGCTTTAGATGTTAGTCTTCTTGCACGAAATGAAAATTTATTATGATAGATGATTGCATATTGCGAATGAGATTTGCGCTACAAATACAACTGATAAATTCTTTTGCGCCTTGGATTTAATATGGTCTATGATGCCCCGGATGGGGTGACACGTAGAGACGCCTTGCCACATGGCTCAGCATCAAGCCATATCTTAAATGTTGTAGGTCGCTCCCCATCCCTTCAGCAATTAAAATGGTAGCAGGCCATTACAGCAGCTATACGGAGGCAGGACTTATCCCTCACGCGAATGCACTAGCACATCTAGCATTCAATATGACAGGGATAAGAGGGAGCCATGCAATGTCGTCATACAAAAACTTGAAAGTTGGAGCACCTGGAAAAAGATGGTTCATTTTCGTTTTGGACCTCCTCGCCGGTTGGGAGCTCTGGTGCAGTTTCCAATGTATCTCCATTCACCCCTCCTCCACAATGACAAGGAAGAGAGGCAGGCCTTGTCGAGGCTCAGCCTGGTACACCCACAAAGAGCAGTGACAAAGAAGACAGAACCTTGAGCACGCTCTATTAATGGTGGCTTCTATCCTCCAGCAGAGAGCAAGAGCCAACCGCTTAGCACTCCATGCCACTATAGCTGAGCCTGTGATAGAGAGTAGCACGCACACCCTTCCAATTGAGCCTCGAAGTTGTCTGAAGGGAGGAGCCACGGACGAGTTTCCAACTTGCTATGTCGAAGAAACACCGTGCTCAGAGGATTTCGCGACCACCCTGGAACCTCAAGCTATTGAGCCTGAAACACACGTTGGAAGTGGTCTGAAGGGAGAGCCTGTAGAAGAATTCCCAATTTGTTATGTAGAAGAAATACCGTGGTCGGGTGACTACAACCCCACCCGCCATGCTGAGAAGGTAATGAGTGATGATGAGGCTCAGAACAGTGCCTGCGCAGAGATGAATGTGGACGAGGCTAGAACAGGGATGAACGTGGAAGTGGGGAATGAAACTTTCAGCGAGGTAGTAAACAATGAGTTGCATGGTCCACTCCTCCGTGCAGAGCATCTAGCTCTCATGTTCAAACTCTGAGGCCACATGACAGACTAGGAGCACAGAGCCCTCCTCACGGGACAACGCTTGGACATGATCCTTGACACGTACTCCAATGCTCCAACAAAGAGAAAATGTCCAATGTGTGCACAGTCGTTTGCCATCCCAGCCAAATCCACGTGTCAGAAAGGAAATTGCAACAGGTCACCGGGTATCTGAGTTTTCCTTTGCTAGTTTATTTTTTCATCATGTTGTTGTTCAATGTTAACTCAAACTATGGCCATCTGTCCTGGTTTCCTTCGGGCAGGACAGAGGGAAAAACAATTTTTATCCTATCTTCCTAGACATATTTCACCCCAAACTATGTTGGTTTCTGGTAAAACGACAGCATATTTGGTGGCTCAGGACGACAATATCTCTGTGTATTTTTGTCTATGTTTCTCTGTCAACTTAATATAGCAGGTACTATCCCTTTTTTACTTAAAAAAAAAATATATGGTCTATGATCTGTTAGGTGAATGATTACTCGTGTGCCATGACTAATTGTGGATTAGGATTGACGGATTAATGAAATTGATTATCGTTGATGGTGTGATTAGGCATTTCTATGATCCTATGTTGATGCTCATTTTGTTAATGCAAAAAAAAAATACCTTTTGTGCTTCGACTTTTCTTAGGCGTAACAGAGGGATGTTACATATGGTATCAAAGTTGGTTCAACCCGTGACTTGGGATCACTACGGCTTCCATTGATTAGATAATTGATTATGATGTCGCTAATTAAATTGATTTGTATTCATCCAGGTAATAATGGTTAGAGGACATCGTGGAGGAAGATGACGAGGTGCTAGGGCAGGAGGCGCGATGCCCCTAGTAGCATCCACGCATAAGGGGTCTAACCCCAGGGAGAGGAACAGGTTGTCGGGCAGGAACAGATAGTTGTAGGTGATGTGGTTCGGATGATGAGGTCCTTTCAGTGGATGTCTGAGGCACTGATCAGTCATTTGGATAGAGATGAGGCCAGGACATTGACACCCCCTAAGAGTCCATCGTGCGCTCCAGTCGGTACTGGTAGCATTCACCACGAACTCAAGAAGGTCAAATTTCCCATGTTCTTTGGTGCCTCGGATGGCACAGCCGCCGAGGCATGGTTGGAGAATATGGCGATGTGCTTTTCACTTCACGAATATACCTCCAACATGAAGGTATGCATAGTGGTATTTCAACTGAATGGGATCACTCTTCTATGGTGGAAGATGCTCATGCCACAATTGAACATGGTCGTCGAAGACATCTCATGGGAACTATTCGAGGAACGATTCTGGGAGAGGTATCTATTTGAGGAATTCATTAAGTGTAAACTCAACGATTTCAACTCCTTGTGATAGGGTGGATGTACGGTGCCCAAGTATGAGGCTCGTTTTATGGAGTTGCTTCGGTATGCTCCGCACCTGAATACTGAGAAACTTAAGGTCAAGAGGTTCGTGTTTGGACTTAATGTCAGCATTTGTGCTAAGGTTAGTATTTTGATGCCTCAAAACTTGCATGATGATGTACAAAAGGACCTCATAGCATAGGAGGAGTTTATTAGCGGGGGTCAGAGAAGGACTCCAGCAAGACCAGTAGGATAGGTGTCATCTATTGCGCAACAACATCAGACACCAACTAGACATTCACCAGGATATAGTGGCTTCAAGAGAGGATCCACTTTCACTACACCTTGGCGACAAGTGCCTCAACAATGGACTCCTTACCAAGGACCACAACACCAGCACCAACGTCGACTGCAACAGTAGTAGTTTAGGCATGTTCAACAAAATAGACCAGGGTTCCAGGTCGGTGGGCCGTCAGCTTCTGCTTCAGGTACCAGGAGTATTGGACCGAAGAAAGGGTGTTGGACATGTGGGGAGCCACATTACCAGTGTGACTGCCTAGTGGAGAGGACCAAACCATCTCGACCAGTCGTACCCACTACCGTGGGAGATTTGGGCAAGGCCCATCAGATTCATGCAGTGGTGAATAATTGCCAGGAAAAGCACCAGTCAATTGTGCTCGAGACGTCAGGTATCGTCGCTGACCAGAACCTGAGTATTTTGATAGATCCAAGTGATACTGAGAGTTTTATTTCTGGTGCAACACTAAAAAGAATTAAGGTAAAGGCAGTCAAACAGGACGAGTTTAGCTTTGTGTAAATGGCTTTGGAATCCAAACAAAAGGTTGGTGGGAAGGGTACAGGTTGGTGCCTTAACTTGGGAGAGTTTGTCACTAGGGAAAATATGTACATCACAATATTAGGATCTTATGATGTTGTAATCAATATGGACTGGCTGGAATCACATGAGGCGATATTCAATTGTAAGACGAAACAGTTGAGTTTGGTCAATGATGAGGGATAGAGACACGTGATTGTAGGTCGGAACCAAGGAGTTTCCCTGAGGTTCATCTCTTCCTTGCAGCTACGGAAAAGCATGTGTAAGGGATGTAAGCTATATGTGATCCTTGCGTTAAACGATAAGGGTGTAGTGGAAGGTCTAGAAAACCTTCCGTTGGTGCGAGAGTTTGTGGACATATTCCCCGAGGAGTTGCCTAGGATGCCTTCGGAGAGGGAGTTGGAATTTACCATCAACCTAAAACTGGGAACTGAACTGATAACAAGAACGCCTTATCAGATGTCGACCTTGGAGTTACAAGATTTGAAAATGCAACTGAAGGAGTTGTTGGACCTAGGACTTATACGTCCAAGTGTGTCACCATGGGGTGCAACTATTATCTTCATACAAAAGAAGGATGGGTCGTGGAGAGTCTGCATTGACTATCATCAATTGAACAAGACAACGATCAAGAATTAGTATCTGTTGCTAAGGACTGATGATTTGTTTGATCAGATGAAGTGTGCGACAGTGTTTTCAAAGATCGACTTGAGATTAGGGTATCACCAGTTATGGATCAAAGAGGAAGACATCCCTAAGACCGCCTTTAAGATGAGGTTTGGACATTACGAGTTTACTATTTTACCATTTGGATTGATGAACGTCCCCAGGGTATTTATGAGTTTGATGAACGAGGTGTTCCGCGAATACTTGGACAAGTTCATCCAAGTATTCATTGATGATATTTTGATTTACTCTTGGACGATGAAGGAGCATGACGAGCACTTGCGCATGGTACTACAGTGTCTACGAGAGAACAAATTGTATGGTAAATTGTCTAAATTCTCATTTTATCAATTGAAGATTCACTACTTAGGGCATATCATCTCCGACAAAGGTATCGTTCTGGACCCACCAAAGGTTGAGGCTATTATGGAATGGCTTGCACCGATGAAATTCCCTGAAGTGCGTAGCTTCATGGGTTTAGCAGGATACTATTGACGGTTAGTCGAGGGTTTTTTGAAGATAGAAAATCCGATCGCAGAATTGCAGAAGAAGAACAAGAACTTTGTTTGGACCGAGAATTGCACGGAGGCATTTCGGAGGCTCAAGGAGTTCTTGACGATAACACCGATACTAAAGGTCCCTAACATGGACGTGGATTTCTTGGTATGCACTGACGCATCCAAGTCAGGATTACGCAGAGTCTTGATGCAACACGGTCGATTGATCGCTTACATCTCGAGAAAGTTGAGAAGGCATGAGGAGAACTATGCGACGCTCGATTTGGAGTTGTTAGCCATTGTTTATGCCTTGAGAGTTTGGAGACACTACCTTATTGGATGAAAATTCGAACTAAAAATGGAACACTGTGGTCTGCACCACATCTTTACACAAAGCAACTTGAACGCGTGACAACGACGTTGGTTGAAATTTCTTAGCGAGTACGATTTCGATATTACTTACATAAAAGGAACAATGAACAAAGTGGTTGATGCGTTGAGTCGAAGACCACACATATTTTTGGTGATACCTCTTCAGATGAATCTACATGAAAACATTCTAACTTTACAACATGACGATGACTGGTACAAAGAGGTCAGTTATTTTATCTGACAAAACACATCGATGGTACCAAAATCTGAGGGATTTACTGTGGACAACGACAAACTATTGAGATTTAAAAACTGAATTTACGTACCTCCCAACGACAAGTTAAGGAGTTTGATCCTAAACGAGGCTCATAGAGAAGTATACATGGCTCATCTTGGAGTCACGAAGATGAGGGAAAACCTTAAACTCTTATTGTTGGCACCAGGCCAAAGGGTAAAGAAGAACGATCATGGGAAAGAAAGCGTGCAGAAAATTGAAGTAACAACTGGCAAAAGAACATCACGCGTGCATGCAAGAAAGTGTGCACAAATGAAAGTGACAGTTGGAGGAAGAACAACACGCGTATGGGAGAAAGACCTAACGTAAGAAGGGTTAGGGTTTTGGTAATATTCTATAAAAGGTTGAAGAGCCCAAAATGTATAAATATAGATACAAAAGTATCATATAGGGTGGGTTGCTAGTAGTTGTTAGTAGTTCTTTAATGCTTTTAGCTGTATGAACCAATTTTGTAAGATGTTGAGAAAAGAAGATATGAGGGAAGGTAGATCTGAGGATTAAACCACAGGCTGTGGAGCCTGGTTTGATCTAGTTCGCCTCATATAGATCTTACCCAATTTTGTGGGGAATTGTAAGCGCGTGGTGCCAGAAATGCAGAACTGCCACAATAAAAGAGCCAAGAGACAAATATTTGTGGGTGTAGCCCAAGAGGGGGTGAACCACAATAATACTCGTGTAATATGTTAAATGTATGCAAGTCTCTTCTTTCTTTCAGCAATTAACGGTTAAGTTCGATGAATAGTTAGCACATGGTTATGAATTTGTTTATACTCTGTTGGAATTAAACTATGAAATATATGTATGCAATTTAAAGGGATGAGTAGTTTACCTTACAGTTCATGGTACCTGGATTTATTCAAGAAACCCCTATCCTTACTCTATCCTAAGCTGTAAACACCTAAGTCTTACAGCCACCCATTTAAATCTATCTCGGGTGAGACTGTGCAGTACCTTCCGAGTGTTGTGTTGCCTTCTGGATTACCAGGAGGGCCGGTAGTTTTAGAGGCTTTGTTGGAACCCCGAATAACATGAACCCTAGGTCAATAACTCAGACAACCCGAGAAGGGAAATAGTAAACCAACAAATGGTTTTGTTGTTGTGTTAAGAGGAACAAAAGAGGACTAAGTAGCTGAGATAGAACAAATAAGAACCGAAGGAGATGAACAGAAGGGCAATGAGCCGTTAGAAGGGAATGTTGAGAACTTGGAACCCCACAAGAGAAGAAATCAAGGGCTGGCTGAGAACTAAAGAGCTAGAGTTTGCAAAGAAAGACAATAGAAACCCTAGGACCACACCATGTAAATACCTAGATAAATATGTAATTATGGAGTTACACGAAGTCTTTTTCTGTGATTTTCTGCATCTACTATAGGAGTGGATCTTAATGGTAAAGGATAACCACGCGACGAGCTAGATTCGACAGCTAGATTGGACTCCAGTACAGATCCAGCAGCTGCAGTAGGTGAACAACAAATTCACCCGCGAAGTCGACTTTTGGCTTGACAGTATTGTATTAGGCTTTATCACAGAATTTGCAGTAGACACAACAAGGTCATACAGCGCAGCTGAGCAAGAGTTCCTACGAGGACCCAGAGGAAGGTACATTCGATCACTGTATACTTCTATCAATATATTGCTATATAACAAAGGTGTAATGACAATGGAATCAGATAGCTAGACTTCCCTGCGTGCATGGGGGAAGGGGGGAAGCACTGACAGAGAGAGGAGGAATGGAAGGAGGGCATGATAAAGAGAAGAAAGAGGAGGAACCCTTGGACCCGATCTTGATGGATGAAGACCAGCTTCAGTGGATCTTGGCATCATCAGGAATGACGCGTAGTGGAGCACCCTACCAATATAAGGTGAATACCAAGAAGAGATCCATAGTCGAGAGGGAGGGCTTGGCAAGCAATGAGGAAGAGGTAGAGGATCTTTGAGCTATGGAGCAGATTGAGAAAATCCTACACACCACGTACGAGAGGAAAACAACAGTCCCAAAAATAGAAGGAGAAGGCAACCATCCCTTTCAGATTAATGTCAATGTGGAACCCATAAACCCATGTGAAACCATTACAACAAAGAGAACACCACCATTTAGACAACCAAAGTTCGGAGGAAGTCTGACATCAAGAAGTAAATCTACACAAGGAGCAACAACTAGAGGATCCAGTTCAGGCAACCTTAGTCAAGTATCTACACTATGTGGAGGAGGGAGTAGCTCAGTATTTATAATGGCAGGACACGATTCTACTATCAAATTACCAGATTTTCAAGGAGAAGCAGTAGAAGACCCTGAGAAGCATATGTTCATTTGCGCAAAGATCTGGGAAGCAAAGAAGATCACTGATGAGGACACCAAACTTGTGCAGCTAGCGATCACGCAAAGAGACCGAGCACTAGACTGGTACATGAGTCTAGACATGAACAATGTTCCTGGAACGATAAGGACACTGGACGACATTAAGAAACTATTGATAAATGATTTCCAGAAGCTGAGCTCAGAGAATCAATACATGAATGAGATGATTTCAATAAGACAGAAACTAGGAGAATCGGTATGGGAGATTGATCAAAGATTCAAGCGATTAAAAGGAAAGTTAAAATACCTTATGACCGATATGCAGCATCAACACCTGTTTTTCAACTCACTACTCCCACACTTAAAATATCCATTACGACAACAGAAGTTTCAGACATAGGTAGAGGCTCTACAGGCAGCCTTGCAATTGGAAGAGAATCAGTACCAGCAGACGGACCCGACTATCGAAGAACTGAAGGAGGATATGAAGAACTTAACATTTTAGCTGAACCAGAATAAGAACAAGGACAAACGAGAAGTAGTTTGGTGCACTAACTGCAGGACGGAAGGACACCATAAGAATGAATGCCCAACATTTTCACAGTATATGGAGACAGAGATGAAAAACCCACTACCACAGGGAGGATTATGGTGCGAAATATGCAAGAAACTGGGTCACAACCCTTACCACTGCACGATAATGAAAAAATACCAAACAGTCCCAAAGAACTCATATTGCACCTTTTGCAAGTCAGTAGGCCATGACGACAAAGATTGCAGAACTATGGATCTGATGCAGGAAATAACATCATACGCATACAGGGTATAGGCAGAAATAATGACGGGGCAAGCAGTACCACAATTCACTCAAGCCCCAGTCCCATACAACACTGTGCAACAACAGTATAATACTGCGTCGCAGCTATACAATAACGTGCAGCCATAGTACAACCCGGCACAACCTCAGTACAATACCACGCAGTATAATTAGGCACCATAGTATAATGCACCACGAGGAGATCGCGCAGGATATAGAGGAGCAGGACAATCCAGAGGAGGTTTCGGACACGGTAGAGGACCAGTCACATGTCACAATTTCCAGCAACCAGGACATTATGCATGAAAGTGCCCACTGCCACCAATGACTTGTATTTATTTTCACGCCTCGGACCACGATACAGAGGAATTTCCGACATTACTTGTAAAGATTCGGGAAAAAAGGAATCAAAATAACCAGAATGTTCAATGGATTTCAGCCAAAGAAAGGGATGACAGACGGAACATCAACATAGTCACTTGAGGAGGAACGAAACTAGGAAATGACACAGTTCGACAGGAACCAGCGCAGAACCAATGGGTAAAGAAGAACACTAACCCCAAGAAGCAGTTCGACACGCATAAGAAGAAGGAGATCTTTACAGAAGCCCGACAAAAATTCCAGAAGGAGAACGTTGCACCGACTGCACAATAGAGCAAGGAAGCTCTGTAATATGAAATGTCGCCATCACTGGACCATACCAACAGAATACGACCCAAGGAACAAGTAAGTACTATCAAGAATTTTTGCAATCATGCATCAAAATGTTAATTGATCCTTCATCTGTCAAAATATTGCAAAACATCCTAGAAAAATGTAGCAATAAGACAGAACAGAAGCCAGAATTGAAAAATTTCAACCACCTACACACAAGAAGAAGAAGAAGTAGGGAATTTAGAATAAATGCTAACATTGGGGATTTCAATATGGGAGATATTATACTAGATCTAGTATCTGAAGTGAATGTACTACCAAAATCTACATGGAAATGCATGGGAGAACCTACACTGGGATACTCAATTGTTCAATTAAAGCTAGAAAATCAACATAGAGTCCTACCAATAGGTAGACTGAAAGAAGTGACGGTAGATTTGGATGGTGTGCGCACTAAGACAGACTTTGAAGTCATTGAAATAGTAGATGGCACAACACCTTACCCAGAGCTACTTGGTATGGATTGGGAATTCAACAACCAGACCATAATTAACTTAAAAACCAGAAAAATGACAATTGAGTCGGGGGACTACAGGGTCATAGCCCCACTTGAACCATCAGAAAGTGAGAGGTCTGTAGAACCCACTTGTCTGGAATTAGAAGAGATTAGCCAATTGTATAGAACAACTACGCACGATGTGGACTACATAAACCCAACTGCAGATGGGGTACTCAGTTGATGAAGCATTACTTCATATACAACAGACTCAGACACTGGGCTAGAAAACGGGAAGCCAAGACTACACGAAGTATCCACGAGAAGGTGTGCCAAAATAGACCGCGCAGTAAGGTGGATTGGCACATAAATCATAGAACCACCCATCTTTCATGGGCTAAATGATTTGGAAACTTTCTTGACACAATATGAAGACAAAGTATTAGAAAACCATAGATTGCTAGCATTGGATTTATCACTAAAGGCTACACCCGCAAGATGGTGGGGTGCACACAAAGAGACTATCACAGATTGGTACCAATGTAAGTGATTACTGCGCATAGGTTTCGGTGCAAAAAAAACATGTAACAAACAACAGAAATATGACGGCCTAGGCACACCAGCTTAACACTTGGAGGCATGAAAAACACTGTGGAAAATGACACCACCAGAGGAATGGTCTCACCACTTCATTCATACTTTAGAAGGAATACTAGCGAATTGGTATACGGACTAGGAAATGCGTAAAGCAACCAAGACATGGGCGACACTCCAACAGAACTTTGTAGTCACTTTATCATTTGAGCATGAGAACCCCAACATGGACATGGCCCTGAAACGGATCAGAAACATCATATTCATTGAAGAACCGGAAGTGGAAGCTTTCACAGAGGTACAGCAGTGGAATAAGCATACAGTCAAGGATCTACTGTCATGCTACCACGTACAGGAGGAAGCACCGGATGAAGATGATCCGTGCGATATTCAGATCAAAGAAGGTGAAGGCAAGAGAGATGTGGAAGGACCACCCTTAGAGTCAGAGGTCATCTCTGCACCAATCAAGATAAAGAAGGTTAACATAGGGACCATCGAGCAGCCCAGAATGGCCAGCATTGGAGATTACTGGGATGAACAGACACTAGAAAGTATCACAAAATTGTTGCACGAATACAGTGACCTTTTTCCCACAACCTTTACAGATATGAAAGGCATAGCCGGAGAATTAGGAGAAATGAAGATACCACTCAGACCTGATGCGAGACCCATTAAACAACGACCATACAGATTGAACCCCATATATAAACAGAAAGTTCAAGATGAAATCGACAGGATGCTCGAGGCCAACATCATCGAACCAGTCGAATAATCAGAATGGATAAGCCCGATGGTAGTATAGGACAAGAAACAGGGAAGAGGGATCAGGATATGCATCGACTTGAGGAAGTTGAACGATGCATGCCTACACGACCCATTCCCCACGTCGTTCACGGACGAAGTACTCAAGAATGTAGGAGGCCACGAAACCTACTCATTCACTGATGGATTCTCAGGATATCATCAGATTAAGATAGCATAGGAGGATAGACACAAGACCACGTTCACGACAGAATGTGGATCTTATCAATATATAGTCATGTTGTTCAGACTGAAGAATGCACCTACAATATTTTCTAGAGTGGTCATCGCAACATTTAAGGAATTCATCCATCAATTCCTCGAAGTATACTTGGATGATTGGATAGTGTATAGATTACTAAAAAACACGTGGAAGTTTTACGACTGATGTTAGAACAATGCAGATAGTGCCAGATATCACTGAATATCAAGAAATGCATATTTGGAACACCATTTGGGATACTATTGGGACACATAGTATGAAAATAGGGTTTGCTAGTGGATCCAACCAAAATCCCAGTCATTGTTAATCTACCAGCACCAAAAACAGTCTGTCGACTAAGAGAAACGCTAGGACATACGGGATATTACAGGAAATTCATCAAAGGCTACACACAGATTACAGCGCCAATGGAAAAACTGTTAAGGAAGGATACAAACTATCAATGGAACGACGAGTGCCAACACGGTCTGGATACCCTGAAGGAAAATATGGTCACCACACCAATATTGGTACTTCCAGATTGGGAGAAGACATTTCATGTACATGTAGATGCATCAGTGATAGCACTTGGAGCTATCTTAGCACAACCAAGAGAAGGAGACTTGGATCACCCGATAGCGTTCGCAAGCATAAAATTATCAGACTCAGAATAAAATTATAACACGATAGAAAGAGAAGGCCTAGCTATGGTTTATGCACTACAAAAATACAAACATTGCCTATTGGGAAAAAACTTTAAGATGTTTACAGATCACTCAACCCTGAAATACCTAGTCAACAAGCCAGTGTTGGGGGGGGAGAATCTGTCGATGGTTATTGCTATTTCAAGAATTCGAATTTGAGGTAATAGTTAAAACAGGAAAACTGAATGCAGGACCTGACCACCTATCAAGGGTCACAAATCGATAGGAACCAAAGAACTTAGAAGACAACTTTCCAGATGCACAACTATTCTCAGTACAAATTGATGACGATTACTTCATAGAGATCATCTAGTACTTGAGCACAGGTACTGCACTACAATAATATACCACTGTGTAGAAGAAGAACCTGGTAGTTCGCGTATTTGACTACCAATTGATTGCAGGACATCTATACAATATGGGCGCAGATAGCATCTTACAAAGATACGTACTAGACCACGAACGACCAAGAATTTTAGCAGAATCCCACGAGGGTATAGCAAGAGGGGATTATGCAGGAAAATCTACTGCACAGAAGGTACTACGCGTAGGATTATGGTGGCCAACGATCCACAAAGACTCGAAAGAATACTACCAGCAATGTGATGTCTGTCAAAGGGTAGGCAAACCTAATAGAAGGGAGGAGATGCCACTACGACCGCAAGTGACACTTTAGGCATTCGAAAAATGGGTGATAAACTTCGTGGGACCCATTAACCCACCAGCCGAAAGAATGGGGGTGATATATATTATCAACGCGATGGAATACCTAACAAGATGGGCAGAAGTTGCACTAGTAAAAGATTGCAACGCAGAGACAACTACACACTTTCTGTTTGAACATGTAATTACTAGATTTGGGTGCCCAAGAATTTTGATGAGCGACCAAGGAACGCACTTCATAAATAGAACCATCTGAGCGATGCTAGAAGAGTTTGAATTTCATCACCAAAAAATCACACTGCATCATCCACAGGCAAATGGCACGGTAGAAGCTTTCAACAAAATTCTAGAGAACACCTTGACAAAGATATGTAACATCAACAGGGATGAATGGGACCTCAAGGTACCAATAGTGTTATGGGTGTATAGAGCCACATGAAAAAAGTTGACAGGCCACACACCATTCAAACTAGTCTATGGTCAAGAAGTAGTAGTGCCGTTAGAATTTTTAATACCCAGTCTACGTGTAGAAGCTATCACACACATGACAGAATGAGGCGCAGTACAGGAAAGACTAGATCAGTTACTGTTGATGGAGGAAGACCGAATATTCGCAAGACTCCACCAACAAGTACGGAAAGCAAGAGACAAATCTTGGAACGACCACCACATCAAGAGGAAGACGTTCAAGGAAGGAGATCTAGTATTGCTCTACAACAATAAATCGTTGTAGCACACAGGAAAGCTCAGAATGCATTGGCTAGGACCATACGAGGTAAAATCTGTCACGGACAGAGGAGCTGTACAGTTGAGAGATCTAGTAGGCACAGACCTCAAAGGAATGATCAATGGTAGCCGACTGAAGATGTACAAGGACAGTCGGCCACCCACCGCNACAACCATATTGAAAAAGGAAACAAGCGGGAAAAGGAAAGTCATCAAAAGTAGGCTGACGAGACAACAAGAAGAAGAATTAAAGCAAGTAAAAGACAGATGGGATGTCACATTAAACGTGTCAATTGGATACGATAGAGGAGGCGTAATTGCAAGTACGAAACCTTCACGGATGCATTGAACCCACAGTTATGGTGCATTAATCGCATGATGGAGGAAGCGTCCTTGACAAGCTTCGTGACGATCCCATACAACACACGAGCACAGAATCAATTAGTCTATTAGCGAAAGGAGAATAGAAAATGAGCAGCAATAGCTAGAACGAACAGAGTGAAACCACAGAGCTCATCAAAGCCATTCAAACTCAGCAAACATTCGACAGACACCATTATGGAACCACCAAAGCTCGCAGAACCAGGCCAGATAGCCAGATCAACTAAGTTTCAGACTAGGTCATGAGGATCACTGGAAGAAAATGAGCAGCAACCACCTGAGATCATCGATATTGACGAAATCCCGTCACCAAAGGAAATCCCAGTAGAATCCATACCCATAATAAAGGAGATTCCGCAACCCCAAACAGAGGCCATGGAACAAGATACACCAGTAGCAGTGCATGAGCCTCAGAACAAAGAAGAAGAAACCCACCAAGAAATACCATCGGAACATACTGAAGCAACCGTGGAAGTGAACGGAACGACACAACATCTGGGAGCAGAGGAGCAACCAGAGGAGATGCAAGCACCTAGTTTAGGTCACCCAGTCGAGGAGACCACTGGAACTACTTGGGCGTGGCCAGAGTGGATGACAGGAGAATGGCCAGGAGTTGTTGAAACTTCGAGCCAGCCAACATAGCAGGAGGACTGATTTCAGATACCGAGCTCACCTCGAAAGAAATTGGTTGCAGAGATTGTGCTACCTCGCATACCAGAGGGGTTACAGGTGGACCCGTAACTATTAGTTAATGTCAAGAAGCTCAAGTATTTTGACCATGATGTAGCAGACGAAACCAAATATCAAGAGCTTGCACCACAGGTCTTTATGCAGAAAGTAGTTGTGAACCAACTCGGAGAAACCATCACTCAGCCACACCAGTGGGCAACTAGACTGGACAAAACAAGAATTCTAGGATTGTTGAAAATACCACACTTTGGCAGAGGCCAATATGCGTCGGCATGCATCAAGTAACTATTAGCAGTTACGCATGGATGGGATGTATGGCTGGACCGTTGAACTTATTGCGCAGATAGTAGGCTTAACTACCAGGGGTATGGATATCGTGCTAATTCTGGACGATAAGTCCAAGGAAAAAACATTGGCAGAAGAGATGAAGAAGAAATATGGCATCGATAGGGGAACAAGAGGCAATATAATGAAACTGATAAAAAATGTCACGACGCAATTGGGCACAAAGATCTTAGCCTACAAACTACTAAGAAAATGTCGCAAAGATGAAGTACCGGCAGGAGTCATTGTTGTTGCAGCTCAGTGCACAGAAGGCACCTCCATGAGCTGGGCACCATACCTATCAAACTTGTTCCAAGTAGACTACAAAGACGCGCAGGACACAGGTACGGAATTTCATTACTCATGGTTGATCACTCTCATAGCTTTCATGGGATGGTGAGAACCAGAAAACGTCGTCTTTTGTACCACACCACAGCCGGGAGGAGAAAGATATCACATCCTGATATCCGTGCCACTAGCCAAGCATAAGAAGGAGAATGGAATCGTATTCGAAGCTTACCTACGGGAGATACTGGAAGCCATCATCCGAGCATAGAGAATAACACCAAAGGTTGTCGCACGATACTGGGGCATCGCCAATTTCTGGACTAGGCGACAAGCCATGTGGATACAACCAAGGCAGGATCTGGATAAACTATGGCTATAGATGCGCTAATGCATCACCGAGGGAGATATCGACATGGTCATCAACGAATGGTTTGATGAATGGAGGATTCCAACCATACCCAGAGAAGTACTAGGACAAACAATAGAAGGAGGGGCTGCGCAAGTAGAAACACATCCTCCACAAATCCTAGTACCCAAGAAATGAAGAATGGGCCAAACCAAGTCGACTCAGGAAGACGATGGCTCAGCGCAGCTAGGGACCCAGAAGGGGAGGAAAGAACCCAATCAGTCGACAAATGGACAGCGGAAATCGGCTGAGGGAGCATAGGAAACAGCATTGAACCCCATCACACAGGAACCAGGGGGAACTAAGAGACCAGTGGTACAGGAAGCAGGTGCATGCAAGAAAACAAAGGCACAATGAGAACCACTGGACTATACAATCATGGAGGATGATGGAGAGATGATTGCCAAGATGGTCCAAGACTGCCTCGCAGAATATTTCGAGCATGTCGCACACCACAGGGATAAACTGCAGAAGGAACTGATAGAAATGGGACAACTCCTTAACAAATTCAGAGAATCCCAGATCACGAGTAGCATTAGGGTCATCGAGCCATCGATCACATAGACCACAAAAAGGGTGGAGGTAGAAGAATGTGACCCAGTTCTTCCGATACCATACGCACATTCCACTGTCTACATAAAGCCTAGCATGCTACGAATGGATGAAGTTGTGGGATAGGCACCACTGAAGGATTTGGATCATATCCAATTGGTCTTGACATGGATGCCATCGAGATAATTATACAAACTACAGGTTAGCATCGACCACGAGATACAATCGCGAGCACATAAAAACTTAGTCGAGCTACATCAAGCAACAAAGAAGCGGGAAGCGCTGGAAACAGTTTGTGAATGGGCCAAATTTGAAACTAAGGAGGAGAAAGAATGCAGAAACGAGATGGAACGTAGAGTGGAAGAAATTTTTGAGAAACTTCCAACTACTGCGCAAGGAAATGAAATCCCAGTCGCGGAAAAGATCGACCAGATTTCTCAGGCAATTGATCAGTATCAGAAGGAGATCGAGACTCTCCGCGAATAGATTAGACAGATAACATCACCAGCAGTGAAGGAGCAAAGGAAGCAGGAAGTAGCAATACAATTACAGGAGCTAGAAAAATAGGTCAGCATGGTAGCTGACTTGTTGGATAAAGCAGCGCAACATTGGACAAGGTTGGAAGAGGACCCACAGATCCAACATTGGGACAAGGAGGAGGAGAGGATCAATGCAACAATCCAAGAACTCAAGCAGCGACAGAATACCATACCAATTCCAGAACGGGTCAAAGGAACGCAAGAGTTGAAGAAGTTACAGGCAGAACTTATCACTGCACAAACATAGAAACAGGGGCATCAGGCTCAAATAGAACCGTTGCAGGAACGGGTAGCAGAAGTACTTGTTGATTAAGGTTGGTTGTCATTGATGTCAGCCCTTGAAGAAAGCCCTACAACACAAAGTTTTGGGTAATGGACCCAATATTGTTTTATGTGAAGATGAATCATTATTGTCTTGTCATGGTTGATAACAAGTAAAGAGGGATGAACTCCAAAGTGGTCCCCTTATGGTGAAATCCCTCACGGGAAGATGCTTTGCGGAGTAAG
>SNQJ01S0034851.1:64372-82609 GCA_010110895.2 Picea sitchensis | reverse complement strand
ATAAGAAAAATCATTCCGTGGTTTTCTCCTGATTTGGGTTTCCACATAAAACACTGGTGTACTGTGCATGTGTGTGATTTTTTATTTGTTACTGCTCATTATTGGATAATAATTCTACATTGATATAACATTTGAAGAAAAAGGATTATAATTACGTTATTACTGATTCACCCCCCCCTCTCAGTAATCCAACAAGATGCGTGTACCTATATGACTTCCGAAAAATAAAAATAAGCCAAGCAAAGAAAGTAGGGAATACTGGTATGGAGGACCATAATCCCTACTAGCTCACACTCTTGCAGAAACTCAGAAAAAAGGTGGTGAAACCAATTTAAGAATACCAAAAAAGTATCCTCGGAAAACCCAAGAGATCCCCAGTATGGTCGCCAATTCTGTTGTGGGTGGGAAATACCTCCTACGGACTAGCACTAAGGGTTTTATCATGCATGAAAAAATTACCTAAAGATTCCTACTTTCTACCATCATCCCATGCCTAAACCCCATTATTCATATGCAAATACAATGTTAAAAAGATCAAGTTGATGTACCTTATTTTCATGTTCAATGTCAATCCATTTTCACGCTTGGTCAGTCCTCGACTGCAAATATCCTCCCAATGCTGACCTGCATTCACAAAACACAAATGAAGAACTCCACATACATTTGATCTATGAACTAATGGGTTAGAGATTTAATCAACATATAATCAATATTCAAACAATAGAAACCTCATATGGTGGGATGGGAAAAGTACTTCTTTTATTAATCTGACAAGAATACCTTACAATAGTGAGATCGACCACTACTCCTCTTCTGGTCCTGGGATCCTCTTCAACTATGCTCTAGCTGCTTCTGTATATGCTTATCTTCACACAATAGGTGAAAAAGGTTGAAGTAAGGGGAATGCTAATTCAGGTAGAGTTTCTTTACTATGATTTTCCTCCTTTCAAATGGGACCCTCACCCCTTATTTTATAGGCTAGAAGGCGCTAGGTATTTAGTCAAGTGATTGGCCATGCACAGCTGAAAGGATTAGTTAACTTACCTAAAACTGTGTGTTCCGTCAACAACTTTCCATTTTTTGTGATTTTGTAGGTACACGCGGGCTCTAATGGGCCAGCTAGTGTGTACATGTGGAATGTAGTGGGTCCACTAGCATGTGCCTTTAAAAAATGTGTTTTTAAGAAGAGATGTTCAGTAGTGGCTTGAAAAAGAAGACAAATGAGATGGCCTGATTCCAGGTAAGCATGTATGGTGAAAATTAGGGTTATAACACTGACAAAGGGGAGAATTGATGATGGAATTGAAAATGGTTGTCATACAGAAAGTTTCGACAACAAAAAACATCAAGTATGCCAAATGGGCATGAAATTTTCCAAATGGGAAACTGCAGTCTATAGATGACAGACTTTAGCAGAATTATGGTTCAATAAGTTTAAGTTGAATCATACATAATTGAGATGTTGAATTTGATTTTTAGAGCAATGACGTGGACATTTGGTTCACATAGATGGTCATTCGACCTAGTAGAGGACAAGAGGATCCTTCTGCATTGAAACTTGGCATTTTATTGAGTTGTCAAGCATTTTGAGGGATGTGTCAGACTAGAAGTTGATTCACTTCTCTTGGTCCGCTCTCATCATATTGGAGTTTAAATTAAGTGAACAAATTGCATGCATCATGGCTCATATGATTACATAGTGATATTTTCCAGAGATGGTAGACTTTGGAAAGATTATGGTTCAATGAATTGCAATTGAATCATACACATGATACATTGGGATGTTATTGGACACCTAAAAGTGTCAAGATTGGTTAGTGGCTATCCAAAAACCATCATATACATGGTATCAATTGGTCAATGGTTATCACAAACCACAGATTTAGAGAGAACTTTCAGTGTGTAGTGATAGTAGAATGGTGATACTACATGTTCACCAATTAACAGAAGACATCATACTCTTATAGCTTAGATACTTGGAAAAATGATCAAATTGTCAAGCAATCAGGGAATGTTTAGATATTGTAGTTGTTCACTTCCATATTTCATCTCTCTTCCAGTTCATTTTAGATGAACCATTCAACATCTAGATTGGTGGTTTTTCAAGCAGTTCTTCATTGAGGATCAACTCATTAGTTTCAGTATGAAGACTTGGAATTGATACGCTGCTGGTATTATTGATCGGACTTGTGATTGAGGGGGGGATTGTTAGCCTATGGCTTACCTTTACCAATCACTATGTCTACATTTTCACCTATATTTTTATTATTCATTTAGGATATTAGTAATATATCCTCAACTAACAACTAATGATTTAGTTAATATTTCCTAGCCTAGTTATCATGCATGATTTTAGGATCTAGATAAAATCCCCCGATGAGGTGGCATCACCCATTGTACTATAAATATGTAACATTGGTGTGAGTACATTACGAGTTGGCTAGTGAGCCCTTTCCGAGATGTTGTTGTTCTTGTCTTTATTTTATCAATCAATATTAGAGCTTCTTTGTTTTATAAATTTAATGATGATATCCTGATTGTAAAAAGCATAACAATTTCAATTGCACATCATTATTTAGTTAATAAATTATTTGTATAACATACCTCCTCTGATCATAGATCATCCATCATTATGTTTGTCTAATACCTGCAGTGCATGCCAAGTAATTCAACCTCAATAAATATCTATAAAATGAATACAACTCATATTAGTAGCATTGTTTACTCAAAGATACATTTTTATGAGAATGTTAGAACATACCTTGACAGTGCTTCCAAGCACCTTATAAGATTTATTCTTTTGACTAGTCCCTCATCATCCTAGATTCAAACATGGATTTACTCGATTAGAAAAAACTAAAAACACGATAGATATATAACTAAATAGAACTCCTAAATAATCTCCTCTTGGCTTCGAGAATAATTTATTGGAGCCGTCTAAACTTGGAGCAAATCTCCCTCGATCTGAAGGGTCAACAATGAAGTCAACTTTGACTATGTTGTTTCTCTATTGGATTGAGGGAGGTTTGCTCCAAAGATTAATCAACTCCAAGAAATTATTCTCTACTGAACATGGAAAACCACGTGAAGGTGGAAGCTCATATGGCCCCTCCCCGTCCCCCCTACATCACTCTCAATTCTCCAATACACAATCTATATTCTAATAGAAAATATGCATTAAAAATATTGAAAATTGCTAAAACCATGTTTGTAAATCTAAGAAAGAAAGCTAAGATAAAAGAGGTACAAAGTTGTTTGATTTCCTTTTGCTTTGAACAAAATTACTACAAATGAATAGAATTGGATTTTTTTTTATCTCTCTATCCATATTTTACTAACCATCTGTATTTCATATTTTGTTAACATAAGTACAAGAAAGTATGCAATAACTCATTCAAAGGAAATGCAACAAAAAGTATGAAAGAAATCATTCAAAGGCATATGTCAAAAAAAATGGTTTTTATATATTAGGTTTATCATCCAAAAAATGCTCCAACTATACTAGCTATATGTACATCAATCTGTCTTATAATAATTTTATACATCATCATTTGTTTTTAGGACTTTTATTATGTGCTTTCCAGATCTTAAGTAAATCATCAACATCCATGTGATCTTATTTTTCTAGGGCTCTTCAATAGTTGATTCTACTTGACTTCTCTCATGCATGAGAGCACACTTGGTCTTGTAATGACGAAGTGCAAGTTGCTATGAGGGGGAATCCCCTACAAAAACAAAAAATATTAATTTTATATGGCCAATTTATAAATATCATTGAAGTAGTTTAGTAATATTAAGAAAAACCTTTGCAATGTAATTATTTACCTGGTGCACTAGTCGATACCATTAGAATCGTTGTCAACATGTCCTCCTCTTCAGGTGAAGGATCTTGAAGTACACCATTCTCTACCATTGAAACTACAAAATTTATAAGGACACAATTGTAAATGCATAAGTAAAAAAAAATAGAAGTACAAAATTTGAAATTACGAAATTATTAATCATATGATTAATATACAACCATATTGTCAGTCTCCAGTTTTGACTATATTTTTGCCTATATCATGTCAAATAGACCTCCATTTTCATATCTAGTATCATTTCCTTCTGGCCTTACCATGACACATTTGACATCCTTTTACAACTAAATGGGGMTATTCAAGGTATTCTTATGATTCAAGTTATTTTTRATGTATTTTGATATTTTAAACTAATGATGATACTAATGTGACATGAGTTAGGTACTGTTCCTTTGAAACAAAACTTATCAGTACCAGGTACCAGCTCGCACTTAGTGGAGATACCAAAGAAGTTGTCGAAGACTTGCACGACATGGCCAGAGTAGATTGACAGTTTGATTCATATGATAGATTGAGTCATAACTCAATATGTTGACTCAGGGTGAGATTGTAGAACCGATTTATTTGAATACTTTATGATCCACACTTCTTGACACTGCGTGTCATGAAGTTGTGAAGTTCGTTTTAATTGACTATTAGTCATTTTCGGATCTGAGATCCGTTTAGATTAATGAACCTATGTTTAAAACTACTTTGGAGAGGATCTATATAAACAGAGGATCGCTCTCAAGAAATGTTGGTTACAGTGTGCTATGTGATATGATTTTTGATAATACAAATCTACTATGCATTATGTTATTTGTTGTTAAATCATTTGAGTCGAATTATGAATTATGGAGCGTGAAGTATGAACATTTTTTGCATGGAATGATCTGAGTAGCTCTGGTTTCATTTTCAGTGATTTCACCTGTTGGTTGGGCCCGCTAACAGGTTCAAGTCGCTGTCTCTTTTCCATAGTAGAGTTAGTTTATTTTAGTATTTTAGAATCTGTATGTAAGTTAGTTTATTTGAGTTTGGGAATTACTTTGCTAGATTCTTGCTTAACCATTCTTTGGATTGTATCATTTCCGATGTGATAACATCTCATATATTGATGAATGTTGAATGCGTTATTTATTCCTGTAGAACTTAAAGAATGAAATAGATATGCTCTGTTTCCAGTTTTCAATCTGAACATGATTTAAAGGGAATGTGAGTTTAGATTTACTCTGTCTTGTTAGGATAGTTAGCTTACTCTGTTCTGTTAGGATAGTCAACTTATAGTCTGTTTCTAGTTTTAAATTTGATCATGATTCAAAAGGAGTACGAGTTTAGATTTATTTTTTTCTATTAGGGTAGTTAGGTTACAGTCGGATTAAAGGATGCTTCCAGTACCAGTAGGGTAAATAGGACATTTATCTATTCTACCTGTGGATGGATTCAGAACTATTTTTTATGTTTAGATTAAAAGGTTTTCGAAAATGATCTTTCTTTTATGGCTTAGATATAAATGATGATGATTAGATGTTTAAGCTAATGGTAGATAGTCTTAGGAGATCACATTGGATCAGAAATAGAAGTATCTGTACTTAAGCACAAAATTGTTTTCCTTTGATGAATTAAACAAGAGATGATTAGTTTCATGATAATCATTAGGGTTCAGTTTTTAAGAGTGAGTTTGTGTTTTCTTCTTCGAATAACCTTTAGATAGGAATTAGAATCTTACCAGCACATACATCGTAGCAGCTCTAAGTTCACTTACCCTGGTTTGACAATTCAGTGTTTTCAGGTAATTAAAAATCTTTAATATAGCAGCCTGACATTTTTGGCGCCGTTGCTGGGGAGTTGTTTAGAAGGTAAGTTAGATAATTGTTTTGGTTATTTTCTTAAAATGTATTTGGTTTGGTGTGGTATGTTAGCAGGTTGATGAAAGAGGAGCTGTGAAATGAAGGGTGAGAACTGACATATCAGTTATCATAGGTTCCTCTGAAACTCAATCTTAGTTTTTCTTTCATCTGGTATGTCTTCATGAGAAATAGAGATCATAGAAGTAGATTTAGGGGAAATACAAAACAACAAAAAGAAGAAACCTCCACCCAAAAAGAAATAGAAACTGAGACTGGAACTCTGGCTGAGGAAACCATAGAGAAAAACATAGAACCAGGAAATATCACATACCAACATATTCAAATTCCTGGTGATCTAAACTTGGTTGACACAGTTAATCTAGAAGAAGTGCAAGCTCTTCTCAGGAACCCTGACACTATAGTTTCACAAATAAAAACTACAACTGTTGAATCTAAGGTAATAGGATCCTCAAAAGAACCAATAGGAGATAGCAATTCTGTCAAAAAGAATCCAGAGAGGTGGTATTTCACACCCTCACCAAAGAAAGATCAGATTGCATATACAATTTTTGGTAATCCTTTTAACATGGCAGAAAGAGGGAGAGAATTGAATAGAAGAGAACGAGGAGAAATTCATGTTGAAAATGAAGAAGAAGAACAAGTAGAGACTGAGCTAAGACCGGAAACCACCTTTGGGTTTCCTATTTTGGATTTGGTCCAAAATGTCAATATGAAAAATATCCCACCTTCGGCACTACCAACCTTTTATGGGAAAACTAGTGAAGATCCAGATGTCTTTATTTTTGAGTTTGACATCCTATGCAGGAGTTATAACTATCTCTAGGATGCACATAAACTGAAGTTTTTTCCTGGTAACCTAAAATATTCTGCATTACATTGGTTCATGAGTTTAGGAGAGTACAGCATTAGATCTTGGGAAGATATGAAGGAATTTTTTTTAAAGAAGTACCAGGACTATTGTAGAACCAAGGATTCTAGAAATGATATTTTTAAAATGAAACAACAAGATGAAGAGAGCCTTGAGAATTTCTTAGAAAGATTTACATATACCCTTCAAAAATCTAAATACAATGACCTCCAAGATGAAGAAATCAAGACTCTTTTCTTAAAAGGGGTTTCAGATGAATATATTGACACTCTCAATTTAATGGCTTCAAGAGACATTTATCAAAAAGACTTTGAAGCAATCAATGAACTATGTAGAACTTACTCAAGAAGTAGGGGGAAAACTACAAAAAGTGTGAGAGAACCTGTCAACAAAAACACCAAAGAACCCACATCTGGTGGAGTTACTAGAGTTGAATTGGGAAACCTTTTGGAAAATTTTAAAGCAAACATTTTAGGAACAATTGGCTCTCAATTAGACACTCTGAAAATTAAGAGAAAATGGGAAGAGGAAAACCCTGTATTAAGCATATTCTGCTCAAAATGTAGAAAAAGGCATCCTTTACGAGAATGTTCTTTGGACAATGTTTCTGTATGTGCAATATGTACTGAAAATCATAAAACAGAAGATTGCCCATCCTTACCAAGATTGCAAGCTATATTCAAGGGAGGGGAAGCTCCAGGGACTCCATCCGCACCTAAGAGGCCTTGGCAACCTAGGAACACAAATACGTATCAAGAACCATCCCCACAACCTTCTAGCTACTATCCACCCTTCTCTCAACAATAACAACATCCATGGAACTGGCCAAATTGGCCTCCGCAAAATGTCCCTGCTCAACCTTGGTACCAGGGATGGAGAGATCCGAATTTTGGAAATAACCAAAAGCAACATGCGGTACCAATTCCCCAGAACCCATGTACTCAGTATCCTCCAAACATACATAAGCTATTGCCTAGTTTTACTCCACCTACTTTACCACCCATTCAACAAACTCCTCAACAGCCTCAGAATCCACCTCGCCCCACCATTTTGCCCGCTCAACCCATTCCAAATCCTAACCACAGACCACCTCTGCCACTCCATAATGCTTATTTTCAAAATTACCCAGCTTACACCATAAACCCCATTTGCATACAAGAAATACAGCTGAGATCTGGAAAAACTTTAAATAAAACTCAGCCTGTAACAAGAACAACACCAAAGGTAATTATCCAAGAACATGAGGAAGAACCTATAGATGATTTATCAAATGGAGCATGTTTAAAAGATGTTATCGTTCCAAAGCATAAAGTATATGAATCACAGCGTAACATACAAACTCAGGTTCCCCAAACACCTCCTTTTCCTGAAAGGTTGCTCATTGAAAAACCAATTGTTCAATCTGAGTTTGACATCATGAATGAACTAAGAAATGTTTGTGTTAAGATTCCATTATTACAAGCGATCAGAGATGTTCCCATCTACACCAAAACCATCAAAGAACTCTGCATTAAGAAACCAGGTCAGAAACATAAAGATCCACCCATGATACACCTAGTAGGCCAGTCATCAAATTGTATTTTTGAAACACCTAAAATTGTGAAGTATGCCAATCCAGGTAACCCAATAGTTTCAGTGACTATCAACAATGTTTCTATTGGTAATAATTTAGTCAATATAGGTGCAACCATTAATATAATGACTATCAATACAGTGGAACTATTACAACTAAGTCAATTCCTTCGCCCTACTACTACAGTTCTTGAACTTGCTGACAAAACAACCATAAAACCTGCTGGAGTCCTTGATGACATCCTTGTTACACTAGCTTCGTGGTAATATCCTGTTGACTTCATGATTATTCATTCAAAGGACCCCGCAAAAGGCCATCAAATCATTCTAGGGAGACCTTGGTTGGCCATGACCAATGCTTTCATAGGATGTCTTGGTGGGGATATTTTTATCTCAAATGGAATTTCTTCACAAAAACTTACTCTTTTTCCATCTGCTCAACCAGTTACAGAAGAATTATGGTGGCTGAAATGTCCCTATCATGAGAATGATGATGAAGAATCTTTATTCTCTGTTGATGAGTTTCATGCACTACAAGAACCTACAGAGGATGATGTTTTAATTCAATTTCTTTCCGTGACAGAAAATGTTGAGTTCCCACAAACATATTTTCAATACGATCAAATTTTCAGAGAGGAATTTCAAGAACGAAGTGAGTTATTTTACTCGTTTTCACCATCTATGGTTTTCACCATTGATGTGCATCCGGGGTAATATACTATTATAGTAGAACTTAGCCCAGGAAAATGTCTATACATCAACTCTGAATTAAGTCTTAGCCAACAGGAACAATTAACAAACCTTTTGAAAGAACAGTCAGGGGCATTTGCATGGGAATACACTGATATGAGAGGAGTGCATCTTGACACCTGCATTCACCACATCTATATCTAACCAGGGATAACCCCAGCAAGACAACCACAAAGGTGTATGAATCCAATCCTAAAAGACTTTGTGAAACAAGAATTACAGAAATTATTAAACGTTGGATTCATTTATCCAATTTTTGACAGCAAGTGGGTTTCACCTCTTGTTGTGGTACCTAAGAAAATGACAGGGAAATGGAGAATGTGTGTAGACTTTAGGGAGTTGAACAAGGTAACCCTGAAGGACTACTTTTCCTTACCCTTTATAGATCAGGTTTTAGATACCATGGCTGGAAAAATATACTTTTCTTTCTCGATGGATATAGTGGATACAATCAGATTCAAATTGCTCCTGAAGACCAGGACAAAACAACATTTACGTGTCCTCGGGGCACTTATGCTTATAAAGTGCTACCTTTTGGACTATACAATGCTCCTACTACATTTCAGAGAGCAGTCCTTGGGATCTTTGCTGACTTAATTCATGATTGTGTGGAAGTATACATGGACGATTTTACTTTTTATGGTAACACTTTTGAAGAAGCCTTAAGTAATCTTGAGAAAGTCTTCATTCATTGTCAGGAATCAAATTTATCCCTTAGTCATGAAAAATGTAAAATGCTATTAACTGAGGGAATAGTGTTGGGTCATCGTTTGTCTGCAGAAGGAATTAAAGTTGATCCAGCCAAAATTGAAGTGATAGTTAAACTTTCCTCTCCAAAACCCAAAAAGATGTGAGAATTTTTTTGGGACATGCTGGATATTATCGTCGATTTATTGAAAACTTTACAAAGATAGCCAGCCCCATGTTTAAACTATTAGCAAAAGATGCAGAATTTTGTTGGGATAACAATTGTCAGAATGCTTTTGAGAATTTGAAAGCAAAATTGTCCATGGAACCTATTCTAAGAGGACCAAATTGGTCTCTTCCTTTCCATATTTCAACTGATGGCTCAGACACTACTTTAGGAGGAGTTCTTGAACAAAAAGAAAACCAACAAAACTATGCAATTTACTTCACTAGCAAAAACCTTACTCCTCCTGAATTGAACTACACTGTAACAGAGGAGGAATTTTTAGCAGTAGTTCATGCCATTAACAAATTTTGTCATTACATCACTGGATATGAAGTTTTTGTACATACGGACCATTCTGCTATCTGATTTTTGATGAACAAACTAGTTACTACTAGAAGAATCACACGATGGCTTTTGTTGCTTCAAGAATTTAACATCACTATAGTTGATCGGCCAGGAAAAGAGAATGTAGTTGTGGATTTTCTTTCTCGTATTTCTCAAGATAGTATTGACATCCTAGTGAATGATAATTTCCCTAGTGAACATCTGTTTGTAGTAGCTGTTAAGACCCCTTGGTTTGCAGATACAACAAATTACTTAGCTACAGGAAGATTACCAGCTCATTTGTCACCACCACAAAAGAAAAGAATTATTCAACAAAGTGCTTACTACTCTTGGGTAGGAAGTGATCTTTTCTATACAAGTCCTGATATGATCATTAGGAGATGTGTCCAGGAAGACGAGATTCCCGATATCCTTCAGGCCTATCATGATGGGCCATGTGGAGGACATTTCTCTGATAAGAGAATGACATATAAAGTCTTACAATCAGGATACTATTGGCCAACATTGTTTAAGGATGCAACAAAATATGTGAGAAGATGTGATAGTTGTCAAAGGATGGGAAGACCTACCATAGTAGATGAGATGCCCTTACAACTACAGGTTGTGATTGAACCATTTGATAAATGGGCACTTGATTTTGTAGGACCAATTTTCCCAATGTCGAGGAAGAAGAAGTACATCTTGGTTTGGATAGATTTTGTGACCAGGTGGGTAGAGGCAAAATCCTTATATCAAGCAACTGAGAAATCAGTGGTTGAATTTATTTATGAAGATATATTTACCCTCTTTGGTGTTCCATGAGAGATTGTTACTGATCAAAGTGCCCAATTTACTTCTAAGTTGATGAAAGAACTCACAGATAAATATGGGATAAAACACTGTAAGTCTTTCCCATACCATCCACAAGACAATGGGCAAGTGGAATCCATGAATAAAGTTCTAGAAGCTATTCTAACCAAGACAATACATTTACATCACAAAGATTGGGTGGATAGACTTCCTAAGGCTTTATGAGCATACCGGACTACATGGAGAAATACCACTGGTCATACCCCTTATGAATTGGTATTTGGCAAGAAAATTCTGCTTCCCATAGAATTTCAGATTCATACTTTCTGCCTAGCAGCAGAGTTGGGGTTGAATTTGGATAAGACACAGAAACAGAGAGTCATGCAACTAAATGAATTGGGAGAAATTAGGCAAGATGCTCTTCAAAGAACTATTCTTGTACAAAATCAACGTAGCAAATGGCATGATAAATACATTAAGAAAAAGCATTTTCAACCAGGGGATTGGGCATTGCTTTTTGATTCCAAATACAAAACTTTCAAAGGGAAACCTACAACAAGGTGGTTGGGACCTTATGAAGTAGAAGCTATTTTTGATAATGGTTCTGTCAGAATCAAGACCATAGATGACTCTCAAAATTCCTTTGTAGTAAATGGACATTGATTAAAAGTGTATAACAAACCTTTGCCAAGAGATGATTTTCTACAAGAAATTTCCAAACAAACAAAAATAAATATAGTAGGAGAAGAGTCTTGTCCTCCTTCTAATCCTTGACCATTTATGTTGTTTTAAGATTTTGTAAATAATAAAATTTTACCAGAAAATAAAAAAAGCAAATAATAAAAAATATATAAAAAAAACATTTCTTTTTTGGATATGTTGATATATTGTCTTTAGTTTTACAGGTTTTTTTCAAAGCAAGTACAGAACTGAACTTCATCACTCTCTCGCAATAGGTAAGAAGGTAAGACCATTTTATTTCATGAAATTTTCTTATCAATGTACACTGACTTGTTTTGAAATGAATAAATTTGAGCTTGTTTTCTCCCTTTGACTGCTCATTAAAGTATGAAAGGGGCATTTACCAGGGAAAGGATTATTCTTTACCAGGCCTGATGAATTATGATGGGAAAGAAACCCCCCTAGAGTTTTCTTTTAGCATTTTCTTAGATTCTCAAAACATGAGAAAGAAATGAGCATATACTAACTTGGGCTCATAAAATACATAAGTAAGTGATTACTGTTCCAAAAATTATGTCTGTAAGATTTCTATCTGCATTTGCGTTGGATTATGTGGAATGCGTTAAGGTCCACCTTCCAACAAATCTCACTCCATCGACACCAACACCTTATCTAGAGGAGAGGTTAGAGACTATTTAGTACCTTGGACTCTGCATGCCTCAATGGCAGATTTCCTTGCTAACAACCATGGGAATACATCAATGTCTCTTGGTTGATAGATCCTACAGGTGACTCGACACCAAGACCTTTATTCGTACCTATTAGGATGTACTATAGGTACCTTGAGGCCCATTGACATCATTGGTGGGTCATCTCGCATTGGTTAACGACATTCATTAATGGCCAGTAATCCAATGATTTCTTTTTGTGTTCGACTCTAGAACATTTACTCACACAAATAAGAATTGTACCATGGGTTAAAGCTTTGAAGTTGTTGAAGACATGATTTTAATTGATCCCTTTCTGGAAGGAACAAAGGTTAGGTCCAGGGATAATCATCAGATAATTTGCTTTCATAAATAGAAAGTCTTTTTCTTAGCAAGATATTATTGGTTCAAATTTCTCTGTAGATTTCGGGTTATTTCATTAGTACCAGTTAGTGCCAGAATAGAATCCATTAGCTACAGTGTTCATCAGAAATACAAATTCAAATTACAATTTTTTCACTCTCCAGATACAGACTTGACTTCAAAGATCTCTACAGTAAGAAATGCATAACAAGGGAATAGGTAATCTAATTCAGGTACGCTTAGTTTCATGTTGGTTTAATGTATTAAATTACATATTAATAATTTGAACTGGGAATGCCNACCATGGGAATACATCAATGTCTCTTGGTTGATAGATCCTACAGGTGACTCGACACCAAGACCTTTATTCGTACCTATTAGGATGTACTATAGGTACCTTGAGGCCCATTGACATCATTGGTGGGTCATCTCGCATTGGTTAACGACATTCATTAATGGCCAGTAATCCAATGATTTCTTTTTGTGTTCGACTCTAGAACATTTACTCACACAAATAAGAATTGTACCATGGGTTAAAGCTTTGAAGTTGTTGAAGACATGATTTTAATTGATCCCTTTCTGGAAGGAACAAAGGTTAGGTCCAGGGATAATCATCAGATAATTTGCTTTCATAAATAGAAAGTCTTTTTCTTAGCAAGATATTATTGGTTCAAATTTCTCTGTAGATTTCGGGTTATTTCATTAGTACCAGTTAGTGCCAGAATAGAATCCATTAGCTACAGTGTTCATCAGAAATACAAATTCAAATTACAATTTTTTCACTCTCCAGATACAGACTTGACTTCAAAGATCTCTACAGTAAGAAATGCATAACAAGGGAATAGGTAATCTAATTCAGGTACGCTTAGTTTCATGTTGGTTTAATGTATTAAATTACATATTAATAATTTGAACTGGGAATGCCTCGATACTCTATAATGTTTCATTATACCTGTACTCTGTACCTAATAAACCAATCTATCTTGACATTTCATATCATGGAAATACACTACATTATCTTGGCTGAGTTCGACACGATTCATATATGATAATATTCTGCAAGCGTGTATGACCATCATCATTTCCTTACATGCTATCGATCCTCACGACAATTCAAATGTTCTTCTATGATTCCTCTCACGACTACTTCACACATCATACTCTATTCCTTTGTTTCCCTCATCTAACTCCGCTGCTCACCTGTGGACTTTTCCTGTGATATCGAGTGAAATTATGGTGGAAAAGCGTCACGAACCTGAGACCTTTGCAGACTTGGAGGCCCTTCCTGAGTATGAAGCCACCAAACACATTTTTCAAAAAGCTGGATGGGAGTCATTTTTCAAGAAATTAAATGGGTATGATGATTCAATTATTCTTCAGTTCGCTTTGTGTTTTCATGGTGGACTAGCTAAGGTGGGCGAGCTAGAGTTTGAAGTCACAGAAAAATTCATCTTTGAAGCAATTCAATTACCCAACACTGGTCAGAAATGGACGAAGGGCTAGCCTGTCGACAAGAAGCTCTGCACGCAGCTTCTGCAACCACAGTACCAGAAATTACAATGGTCAGAGGGCACATCAAGGTCATGGTTAGAACCAAAATGGGCTCAGTTGCTAGCTATCCTCCAACGCTACCTCACTTGCGAAGGACGATATACGATCGTGTTTCCATGTCATGCCCAACTCCTGCTACATTTCAAAGGTAACCATTTGATGAACATACCCTATTTTTTTTTGAAGAGTTTAAAGAAAATGGCAGAACAGGTCCGCAAGGCCAAAGATTTTAGAGGTAGTTTATTTCATTTTGGTCTTGTCAAGATATTGATTAAGTCTGTGTTATCCCACAAACAAGAAACTTGGGATATGTTCACTGTAAGAACCCTAGCCTCTGACAAATCTAGAGATAAAAATGTTAAGTCCGCTCCTCCACAGAAGAAGCTGAACTCTAAGAAAAAGGGTGTTAAAACCCTGACTGAAATCTTTGATGACCCTAAGAATACACCAGACTGCACAATTGAATCCAGTGATGATAATCCTGGTACAAAACATTCATTTGATGTCCATGGTTTTGATGGTGTGGAAACTAACCATGACAAAGTGGAAAACACTGTTCCTACAGAAGTGGATGTTGAAATTCCAATTTCTCCTCCAACTTCTACGAATATTATTGATGTGGAACAACTGGAAGAGTTAACTGACAAACCTAGGAGAAATCCCAAACGAAAATGCACATGCACACTATCAGGTATGGATAACTCTGTGCCCAGTTACCCACCACAGGAAAGATTAAAAAGTGTGTATGATCATGAGGAGGCTCCAGAGTCCTCTGAAATGAGTTGGACTCTTTCCCAATTGATTCGAAAAGTCCGTAAATTCAATCGGCAAGATAATGTTCCCAATAAAATTGAGTAGGACAAGCCAATTCAAATGCCAGTAGATACCCCTGCTCAGATGTATAAAGAGTTTACTCCTGAACTCAACCCAGCCGACAACCCTGATCAAGTGTATGATGAGCCTACTCCTGAACTCAAACCAGTCGACAATCCTATTCAAATATATGACGATTTTACTCCTGAACCTAGTCCAGTCGACACCCATGATCAAATACTAGATGAGTTCACTCACGCGTCCAGTCCTCAAACACAACAAGGACATGGTAAAACATTTGAATCTTACTGTGAAATTTCCTGCAGTAAATCCTTGAGACCAATGGTAGCCAGATTAGAAAGTAGGAATCGCAGGTTGAAAGAGAAGTTACATGAATACACCATATTGGATCGACACATCAAAAAAGAAAATGAACTTATGAAACTTAGGCAAACTCATTTCTTGTCCAAGATTGAACGATTAAAATGAAAGAATAAAGGTCTTTTCCAGAGGAATAGGAGACTGCAGAAGATTTCCAGGAAGTACATCATCATTAATCGAGTCCTTAAGAAGGAAATCAGAAGCATTAAGAAACATGAAAAATTACAAATGTTGGTTGCAGCTGCTGCAACACTCTGATGAATCTCAGTTTTTGACTTTTTGTTGTCTGAGGACAGGCAAAGAATTCAGTTTGGGGGAATGTTAGTCTCCAGTTTTGACTATATTTTTGCCTATATAATGTCAAATAGACCTCCATTTTCATATCTAGTATCATTTCCTTCTGGCCTTACCATGACACATTTGACATCCTTTTACAACTAAATGGGGCTATTCAAGGTATTCTTATGATTCAAGTTATTTTTGATGTATTTTGATATTTTAAACTAATGATGATACTAATGTGACATGAGTTAGGTACTGTTCCTTTGAAACAAAACTTATCAGTACCAGGTACCAGCTCGCACTTAGTGGAGATACCAAAGAAGCTGCCGAAGACTTGCACAACATGGCCAGAGTGGATTGACAGTTCGATCCATATGATAGATTGAGTCATAACTCAATATGATGACTCAGGGCGAGATTGTAGAACCTATTTATTAGAATACTTTATGATCCACACTTCTTGACACTGCATGTCATGAAGTTGTGAAGTTTGTTTTAACTGACTATGAGTCATTTTCAGATCTGAGATCCATTTAGATTAATGCACCTATGTTTAAAACTACTTTAGAGAGGATATATATAAAAAGAGGATCTCTCTCAAGAAACATTGCTTACAATGTGCTATGTGATATGATTTTTGATAATACAAATCTACTATGCGTTATGTTATTTGTTGTTAAATGATTTGAGTCGATTTATGAATTATGGAGAATGAAGTATGAACAGTTTTTGCATGGAATGATCTGAGTATCTCTGGTTTCATTTCCAGCGATTTCACCTCTTGGTTGGGCCCGCCAACAGGTTCAAGTTGTGGTCTCTTTTCCATAGTAGAGTTAGTTTATTTCAGTATTTTAGAATCTGTATGTAAGTTAGTTTATTTGAGTTTGGGAATTACTTTGTTAGATTCTTTCTTAACCATTCTTCGGATTGTATCATTTCTAGTGTGATAACATCTCATATATTGATGAATGTTGACTACGTTATTTATTCCTGTAGAACTTAAAGAATGAACTAGATATGATCTATTTCTAGTTTTCAATCTGAACATGATTTAAAGGGAATGCAAGTTTAGATTTACTCTGTCTTGTTAGGATAGTTAACTTACTCTGTTCTGTTAGGATAGTCAGCTTATAGTCTGTTTCTGGTTTTAAATTTGATCATGATTCAAAAGGAGTACGAGTTTAGATTTATTCTGTTCTGTTAGGGTAGTTAGGTTACAGTCGGATTAAAGGAATATTCCAGTACTAGTAGGGTAAATAGGACATTTATCTATTCTACCCATGGATAGATTCAGAACTATTTTTGATCTTTAGATTAAAAGGTTTTCGAAAATGATATTTCTTTTATGGCTTAGATATAAATGATGATGAATAGATGTTTAAGCTAATGGTAGATAGTCTTAGGAGATCACATTGGATCAGAAATAGAAGTACCTATACTTAAGCACATAACTGTTTTCCTTTGATGAATTAAACAAGATATGATTAGTTTCAAGATAATCATTAGCGTTCAATTTTTAAGAGTGAGTTTTTGTTTTCTTCTCCGAATAACCTTTAGATAGGAATTAGAATCTTACCAGCACCTACAGTGTAGCAGCTCTAAGTTCACTTACCCTGGTTTGACAATTCAATGTTTTCAGGTAATTAAAAATCATTAATATAGTAGCCTGTCACATATTACCGTTGTGGGCCTCAGTCTTAGGAACACTGTGGGGATGCATCCCACTGAAATAGGGTCACTTGAGGGAACCATGTTGATGTGATGCTGCACTGATATTAAGTACTAATGGGCTCGTTGATAGTGATATGCCCCTAATTAAAACAAAGTAACATATTATGTTTATGGACGATATCAAACACAAATGTATTTTAAAGGTAATGAAAGGTTAATGTGGATTGATTTTTATTTACCTTATCCTACAAACTAGATTTTGGGTTCTTCCCCATGTTTTTCCTATGTTCAATGACAACTTGATAGCCATACCTATAACCAATCTAGAGGTCTTCCTCCATGGTTTCGATTTCAAAGTTGTCTCCCTACATTGCATAAGAGTATGTATTTTTAATGTTATTGGATGAAATTACCTGAAAGTTGGAAGATGATACAAATAATATTGTTAAGATGTATGGGTACTTACTGTTAGAAAAACAGGACCGCAGAGCAATAAAATAAAACAAATCCATAAACAAAAAACACAGAAGACACACAATACAAGAGAGACACAGATTTATGTGGTTCACCCAGTGTGGGCTATGTCCACCAGAGAAATTGCTAGGTCCTTGCTTTATTATTATCCAGCAAATGAAGGGATACAACCTACAACAAAACCCGTTGTAACTTCCTCTTCTTTCTCTCATAGTCTCCTCACTCAGAATACAATATTCACCCTCATACCTAGCCATAATACATTTCCCTCATAAAAGAGGGTTGCCTTCTAGGGAAAAAATCCTAACATAATCTCTACCGTTAGATCTGCGACCTTATAATGAATGGTCCAGATTTACAATGAAATTAC
>SNQJ01S0034851.1:48923-64362 GCA_010110895.2 Picea sitchensis | reverse complement strand
CATAATCTCTACCATTAGATCTGCGACCTTATAATGAACGGTCCAGATTTACAATGAAATTACAATATACTTTTATAAGGCAATTTTTGCTTCCGGGGCTTCGCCCTCGAACCCCTGCTGGGGGCCCGCTTGCCCCCAGACCCCCCAGCCGGGGGGATGGACCCCCCGGACCCCGTAGAGGGGGTACCCCCCCTCTGCACTCCTCCGCGTGGAAGAGTGTACATACTTCTGGGGTGTAAATACTTCAGGGAGTATAGACATGACTGAAAGAAAAGGACCTCTGCATGAGGAAGATAATCAGGCTCCACAACCAACACTTACAATTCATGGCTGCAACTTCATGTAGCCTCCCTGGCCTAGATTGTGCTGGATATGTTTGGAAATCCTTGCTTTCATTTCCTTCGAAGTGTCAGGCAACCTATCATCCAAATTTTCAAGTATGTTAGATACCACACTTTTATTTAGATCTAAAGTAAATTAAAGGTATTGAGTTCAAAATGTGATTTACCTTAGGGTAACAGTTTGTGTTTTTCCTTCTTTTCTTAATTTATTTTCCTTTTCATCCTCAATGAGCACCTTCCGCTCCCTCTTTGTAACCACAGGAGGATGCTCATACCTGGGGTTATTTTTCAAGTGAACCCTATACACATCTCATGTAGATTTCAAATATTGGCTAGCTAAGGAGGTTGCCACTTTTTTATTCAAGGTGTTTATTCCAAAGAGGCCTTCAAGATACTCCATAAGTTCTTTTTTAAGGTTGGAATTTTCAGAATTCCACCTTGTGCATATGGTTGGATAAAAAATTAGCAATGTTTTGGTCTCCAAGTTCCTATAAAAATGGTTGTTTCCTACACGCAAAAATATATGATAATTAATTTAAAAATAATAATATAGATGTTCTATGTTTGATATAGACAACATGAAACAATTAAAATATTAAAAAATACCCGAGACTCTTATTTTCTTTAATGGAAGTCCTTCCTTGTTGACCATAAATGTGCAAGGAAGGTTACCCATGCTGGTAACATGTCTTGCTTCAGGAAATGTAGTCGTATAATCCACATTATCAGGCTCATGTTTGTCACCACCTCCAGAGCCTGGCTGTGTGGCTGCTTAGGGGTGCATGTCATGGCTCCCATCTAAAGGTGTGAAATCTAGAGAACTAAATATCCTAGAAGGTATATGAGGGCATGAATCAGGAATTTGTGGCATTTGTGCAATGCCATTACTACCAACATCGGGGTGAACGGGCTCCAAATAACTCTATGTAAGAAAGAAAATGTTTTTTCATTTAGATAATGTAAAAGTTAAAAAGAAAACTTTCATAATTGAACTTATAACATAAAAAAATCACTTTAAATTATGGTTATTACCTTATATGTCCTAAGTTGTGTTATAAGTAGTTTGATCATTTCTTGACCTTAGGAGTTTTATATTCAAGGTCTAATAAGAGATAAAGTTCCTTGTTCTCTTTAATGATATTCTTATGTAACATTACCATCAGGTCGAGGGATGAATACAAGTCCTCCTCGCCATTCGTAGCATGAGAATCATGGCTCGTAGACTACATCTTTCAACAAAATAAATGTTATTTCATTTATATAAAAGAAATAAAATAACTGATCGCCACACAAATAAAATTATATAAACAAATAATAAAATTATCAATTTTTAATCCTTTATATGTTCTGCAGCTGGGCCTTTTCCATGATAATCCTGCCACATTATAATATAATTAGAACCCCGAAATATTAAAAACAAATTAAAGAAAAAAAAAGTTGTTTTTCATTCAAATAAAATTATATAAACAAATAATAAAATTCACATTAATTGTAAATTGAAATTGTTAATTGTTTAATACATGCTAGAGATATAAAAAAATATAATGCAATAAGTAGAGGTTGATTAAAGAGGTGTTTCATAAGTACCCACACACTATTATTCGTTGTATCTATTCGATTAAAATGGTAATACACTAATAACTCTTCCTCAAGAGATATTTTTTTTATTGCGCACATGACTACCCGATTCCCTTCGTGTCCCTCATAAATGCAATTTAGTTTCTTGTTTGTTGTCCTAGGTCATGTGTTGTTTATAACTGTGATATTGTATAAGGTTGATATTGTGTCATTAACATCCATGCACAAAAGAAGAAATTGTGAAGAAATTGTCCAGATAAAAAAGTAAATGGATAATCCAATATGGATCCATACAAATCACAAATAAAGAAGTTAATAAGACATGGTTCATTAAAAGTGATTCATAAAATATCAATTGAAGAAGAGTTCATATATGAGACAAAATGCCAATGGTGGATGTTTGATGAGGAAGCATTGAAACCATCAAGTCACAAGTCGAGTCGATTCAAACAACAATAAGGTCAACTATCTAGAAGTCGATCAACTGCAAGACAAGTCAAAGATAAGTCAAGCAACTACAAGCCTACAGATTGAAGGAAGTTGGAGAAGACAAGTCGATCAATTTCAAGGCAAGTCGAGGAAAATTTGACCAACTGAAGGTTGAAGTAGAAGGATAATTAAGTCAGAAAATACAAGTTGGCCAAAGAAATTCGAGATGACCAAAGTCGAATTTCTCAAGTCGGTTTTCTTCCAAGTCGAGTCGGTCCACGAAAGAGGTAACCTAAAGGTCAAATTCAAAGAAAACTTAAATACAAGTCAGGTTGAGGCTGAAGCAATATGGGTCGACTAGAATTGAAATACTCAAGTCAAAATTTCTCTTAGTTGAGTTGACCAAAAAGATGTTTTTAGGTTGAATGATGAAGCAAATACGAAAAAGGGTGAGACCAAGTCAAATATTTAGTGAATATCAACTGAGAGGGAACTGATTTTAATATAAACATCAAGTGAAATGTTTACAAGTTGAGTTTAAATAATCACCAAAACAGGAGATATGTGGATGTCGATTTAGACATTCACAAAAATGTAATATGTACTGAAGTTGATATGGCATCTGACGACGAAAGGAAAATCTGGGAAAATCACCTTCAAAGAACCTCCTATACCAGCCACCTTGCACACATTTTAGAGAAATGTCTCACGTATCGGTTAATTGGGAATGTTATGAAAAAAATCCATGTCATAGAATTTTAAAAATTGTTTTCATCACTCTAGAATATTCATATGAAAATGACTGTCTAAATTGGTGTACGAAAATAAATTAATAAAAGTTACCATTTGTGTTAATTAAATTAAGGGGTGCAATGTTTCATTCCAAAAGGACACATTGTTTCAAAGTGAAACCCTTTGGAGGAATATATAAGTAAATGAATATGAAGGAAATAAGGTGTCTTGGTGGATATATATATATATATAACAACAACAACAACAACAACAACAATAATAATAATAAAGTTCATTCTATCAGGTTGGTGCCTATTTACAACTTGAGTCTTGTCATGAGGATTGTATTCCTCACATCTCAGTTGGATATAAGATCAACAAGTTAGGTATTTTTATGAGGGTTGGATTCCTCATTTCTCAGTTGGATCTAAGAACTACAAGTTGGGTCTTGTATCGGAGATTTGGATCTCTCATATTTAGTTGAAGTTGAAGATATTAAAGGATTGATTTTATTTGTATTCATTCAAGTTAAATAAATAAAAGAAAGATATTTTATCTACTTCAGACAATTTGTGTTATACATGTCCATGAATAATTAATTGAACTACGTATATATTATTCAACTAATTTAGTTAATCTATCAAAAGTATGAAAAGTAGCCAAAAGTTCCAGACACTGATTCACTCCTCCCCTCTCAGTGTCACTGTGTGTTTCAACAATTGGTATCAAAGCAAGGTATCTTCAAGGAAAAACAATCTAATCACTGGAAGGAAGATCCTACTAAACACACAAATGGATGAGCAAATGGCTCTCTCCACAAATGAAGCTCATTTATTTGATGGAACAAACTACTCTTCTTGGAGGGAAGGAATGAAAATATATCTGAAGTCAAGAGGATCTGGAGTTTGGGACTCAATAGTAAGTAAGCCTTGGTACTTACCTACCTCAATGAACAAATCCAAAACTGCAAAAGAAGAAAATTTAAACAATTCAATGACATTAAAAACAATATAGAATGGACTGTCAGACTGAATCAAAGAAAACATGGGACACTGCATCTCTGTTAAAGTATTATGGCTCCAGCTAGAGATTTCTTATCAGAGTAAAGACAATATCATCAAGGAATTGATGCAATCCTCATTCATCAATAAAGAAGACAACTCAAACAAGGAATTGATGCAATCCCCAGTCATCAATAAAGAAGACAACTCAAACAACAAATTGATGCAATCCCCCGTCATCAAAGTAGAAGACAACTCCATCAAGGAATTGATGCATACCTCAATAATCACTACAGACAAAATATTGAATCTTAAGACTGGTGTTATAGCTTCATTGGAAGAGATTTGTATGGAACTAGGAAATGGTATATATATTGAAGTTCATGGAGCTCTTGAAAATCTCAAATACACAACTATGTGCACTCGCACTCTAGAAGAGTTAGAGAAACTTCAAAATAAAGATATGTTTCTACTACAACAATTGGATCAATCTAACAACCATGAAGATCGAGAATAAAAGATTCATCTAGAATACAAAGAAGAAGAGATAAATAGATTAAATATTGAAGTTGTTGATCTAACAAAAGAAATGAACGAGTTGAAGGCATATGAAAAACTCAATAAATGCACAGAACAATTAGAAGCAACGAAATAAATGGTCAACAATATAAAGACTCAACTTGAAGAAGCTAAGGAAAGTGAAGAAACCCTGAAGAGTCAATTGACTAAAAAGGAAGAATCATGCCACACGTTGGAATTGGAAGTCATCAACCTCAAAATGATTCAGCAAGAAAACAAGGAAGAAATCAAAAGATTGAATACTGAAGTTGTTGATCTAAAAAAAGAAATAAAAGAGTTGAAGACATATGAAAAAACTAATAAATGCAAAGAAGTCTTGTATGAGACAAAAGAAATAGTCATCATTCTAAAGACTCAACTCTAAGAAGCTAAGGAAATAGAATAATACTTGAAGATCCTATTGACTAAAAATGAAGAAACATGTCACATGCTGGAATTGTAAGTTATCAACCTAAAAAAGAAGAATGAAAATAAAAAAGAAACTGTCAAATTCCAGAACATCTCAACCATCCTAGATAAGATATGGAACAGTCAAAGACCAACCGATGACAAAACTGGTCTTGGGTACAATAAGAAAGAAGAAGGTGGCAAGTGGAGCACCATTCACAAACATGAGAAAGGATTATCCTCCTCAAAAGGAAAAAGTGAAATCACAAACCAAACACAAACCATGAACATTGTTAAAGGAGGAAGCTATAAAAGTAAAAAACAAGAAACATATCAAAAGGTAGACTTCTCATGTCACAACAGACTTGAGTATGGAAACACCTTCAATGATTATTGCTTTTATTGTAAAAACTTTGGTCACAAAGCATTGGAATGAAAAAGTCCCGAAAAAAAAAATTCAAGAAGGTCCAATAACTTAATGAGATGTTGGAGATGTAATTATGTAGACAACCCATGAAAAATAATCCATATAAATTAGGAAGGAAATATAATGAACTTTGGAATAAAATAAGAGAGGATACATCTCAAAGGACAAATGTAGAAAATAAAAGTTGATCAAATAGAGTACCTTATGGAAAGATATGGAGAAGAATATATGAAGCAGAAAGAAAGAAAGATGATGAATATACTACAACTAAAAATGAAGAAGTTGATAACAATAAACTGATGGATGAAACTCCTAATAAGGAATGTGAAATTCATAGCTTTTCATATGAAAAGGAACAAGATCAAGGAAGAAGAATTTCTAAAGAAGAAGATGAAGAATATTATGGTGCACAAAACAATTGTGATGATGCTGAACTCCCAAAAGAAAATCAATCTGTAGAATATTGTGATGAATAAAACAAATAATATCTAAAGGAGAAAGCAACAAAAGGAGTTCAAAATATATAAAGATAGAGTACGAACAAAGAAAAGTTATTAATGATATGAAAGAACAATAAATATCTCTTGGAATTAAAGAACTAAAGAATATCAAGAAGAAGAAGAAATATATCAAGAATATCAGTAAGCTTCACACCCTTGTCTGCTATGACAAAGGAGAAGATAGTAAAACACTATTTGAGCACAAAAATACAAAGATATTGAGATAACAAATGGCACATTCATAGGGGAAGAAAAGAAGTAAAAGTTTTCTTTCCTTTGTCATTGATGTCAAAGGAGGAGAGATAAACAATAAAAACAATGTCCAAAATAAATGGGACAAAGATAGGGGGAGCATCACCTCACGGGAAGAATCACCTAAGGGAGAGAATCATCTTAGGGGGAGAAGAGAAATATCCCCTTTGTCATTGTTGTCAAATGGGGAGAGGGAAAGAGTAAAACAAAGTCAGCTCAAAGTACTCAAAATACATAATACATTTTATAAGGGAAGTAAGATTGTTTTACTAAGGTTGTCATCAATAACAAAGGGGGAGATTGTTGGAAATTTGGTTGTCATTGATGTCAACCTTGATAAATAGGTGAAGTATCATTGATTGATTGGTTTGAGAAGCATTGTATGTATTGGACATATTGTTATGAAGGTGACTTGAATGTCAAGCATTATCAATATTGGACATAATTTTATGAAGGTTGGACATAATGTTATGAAGGTGACTTGAATATCAGTAGAAAGATAATATTGACTAATATATTGTATGATCTTGATACACTCATATTATATTGTATAAAGTTGAGATTGTGTCATTAACATCCATGCACAAAAGAAGAAGTTATGAAGAAATTGTCTAGATAAAAAGTGTAAATGGATAATTCAATATGGATCCATACAATTAAAAAATAAAGAAGTTAATAAGACATGGTTCATTAAAAGTGATCCATAAAATCTCAATTGAAGAAGAGTCTAGAGATGAGACAAAATGTCGATGGTGGATGTTTGGTAAGGAAGCATTGACATCATTAAGTTACAATTCAATTCGATTCAAACAACAATAAGGTCGACTATTTGGAATTCGATCAACTACAAGACGAGTTGAATACAAGTCGACCAACTGCAAGCCTCATGCAGATTGACGAAATTTGTAGAAGACAAGTCAATCAATTTCAAGACGAGTCGAAGACAAGTTGACCAAATGAAGGTCGAATTCGAAGGAAAATTGAGTTGGGAAATACAAGTCGGACAAATCAAGTTGAGACGAACAAAGTTGAATTTCTCAAGTCAGTTTTATTTCAAGTTGAGTCGGTATAAGAAAGAAGTAACCTAAAGGTCAAATTCGAAGAAAACTTAAATACAAGTCGGGTCGAGGCTAAAGAAAGATGGGTCAACTAGAATTGAAATACTCAAGTCGAAATTTCTCCTAGTTGATTCGGCCAAAACGATGTTTGTTGGTCGAATTAGGAAGAAAATACGAAAAAGGGTGAAACCAAGTCAAATATTTAGTGACTAGCAGCTGAAAGGGAACCGATTTTAATATAACCATCAAGTAAAATGTTTACAAGTTGAGTTTAAATAATCAACAACAAAGGATATATGTGGAGGTCAATTTAGACATTCGCGAAAAGGTAATATGTACTGAAGTCGAGCTGGCATCTGACGATGAAAGAAAAATATGGGCAAGTTTCCTTCAAAGAATTTCCTATACCGACCACCTCACACACTCTTTGGGGAAATTTATTGTGTTTTGGATAATTAGACATGTTCTACTAAAACCCCATGCTGTATAATTTTAAATTCATTTCCATCACTCTAGAATCTTCATATGAAAATCAATGTCTAAATTGGTGTATGAAAATCAATTAATAAAAGTTACCATTTGTGTTAATTAAATGAAGGGGAGAAATGTTTCATTCCAAAAGGACACATTGTTTCAAAGTGACACCTTTTGGAGGACTATATAAGTAAAGGTATATGAAGGGAATAAGGTGTCTTGGTGTATATATATATAATGGATTGAATGAAAGTTCATTCTATCAGGTTGGTGCATATTTACAAGCTGTGTTTTGTCATGAGGATTGGATTCCTCACATCTCAGTTGGATATGAGATCCACAAGCTGGGTCTTGTATCATATATTTGGATCTCTCATATTCAGTTGAAGTTGAATATATTAAATGATTGATTTCATTTGTATTCATTCAAGTTAAATAAATAAAAGAATGATAATTTATCTACTTCACACGGTTTGTGTTATACATGTTTATGAATAATTAATTGAACTACATATATCTTATTTAGTTAATCTATGAAAGTGTGAAAAGTAGCCAAAAGTTCCAGAAATTGATTCACCCCCCGTCTTAGTGTCAATTTGTGTTTCAACAAGAATGACATACATGCTTATAGCCATAAAGAGCCTACTCTAGTTCTAGTTCTAGAGTCTCACTTTATTGCAGAAAGATGCCTTCTTTCACCTCATTATGCATATTCTCAATTCCTCAAATCAATAAGAGTTCCTAATTATCCAAAATGAGTAATACATTTTACAATTGCTCCTATTTATTCAAAAGGATTACATCAATTAAACCTTCAATTTATCCTTTATTGAAGATCTCATGTCTTCAGGATCCATATAATTAGGGACCTATGTTATAGGGATCAAATGTTTTCTAGGTTATCCTCTCCCATTTAGTGATTTAAATGGAAATGACATTGGATTAGGTGCCTTGGGTGATTGTAGGATTGTAAATCCTTCGAGGTTGATGAGGGGGAAAAAATCCTCCTTTTCTCTCATGCAATGTTGGTGAAGGTCATCCTTGAATTTCAACCTTATTGAACCATATGTTATTGGATGTAATGAACACAATATATAATAATAAAAATAAATACATTATAATAGTTAACGAATAATAATGAAGAGACACCTTCCCAATCAAGGGTCACGTATCTTGGCGCAACACCCCCTACCTCAATAAGATCTGTGTGATCTCCCGGTCTTTGGATCGTTCTAAATTTTCCCCTGATTTGGATTGACTCTTCGATTTCCCCACAGGGAATATCTCACACACACAAGGGTGTATCCACAGGTCCTTATGAGTTATGCCTGCGTGATCAAATACAAGGCGTTAACTCTACACTCCTGACCAACCAACAAATATGATCGGGAATTTTTCCGAAAAGGAAAATTTCTTATTTCACGACTTCGCGAATCCTGATGTCGAGTCTTTGACTCTTCAATCCCCGAATGTCGAAATGCCGAAATGCCGAAATGTCAACGAAGGTTTATTTTTCCAATGCGCTGAACGCATGCCACATGTTTCCCACTAATTTCGGCTTTTCAGGACTTGAGAGAACAACCAACAATCGTTCCTCTTCCCTTATGATTCCCTGAATTCTGAAATTTCTCCTCTGACGAGATCGATGGCCTTTCGGGATTTTCGCCGAACCTTGACCACTCCTTTGACTTCCACCGCATGTATCCTCTGACTGATACTTGGGACCCACCTTTTGAAATTTCTCTCTTCATAATTTTGGGAGTTGTGTTGACCATGCAACTCTACCTATTGAGTCCTGAAACCCCGAAACCCGATTGGGGCCCAATGGCTATTGTCCCTCAACCTTTCGGGAATTTCCCCTTTCTCTCTTCGATATTTCGCGACTCGTGAAAATCCACAACAGAGAATTTCCTTACCTTTCGAAACTCCAATTCCCAAATTCCCAGAGCCTCACCTCCCACGTGATCTACGGTTGATATCTTCCTCGATATGATGGCTCTGGATCTTTCTAGATTTCACAAACCAGGATTTTGAAACTCTTTATTCCAAAATCACAACCTCCTCTACTTCTCGAACCCTGAAATACTGAAATGTCGAAATGTGATTAATGATGATTATGCCCTGACCAAATCTCGGTCCATGTGACTTCTTCCTCCGTGACCACAACCCTACTCTAAAGACACGTTGTGTTTCACGATTTAGGGGTTTTCAACGCAAAGTTCCCCGACTCCTTGTCATCGGGATTGTCGAAATGTCGAACCCCGAAATACCGAAATGTCGAAATTCCACTCCAAAGGGGGATCAACGGCTCATGTTCCTTCTCATCCAATGGTCGCTACTCCTCCTGAGATTATGAATGCTAAAAGACACTCAGCCTTAACCTTGTCACATATTTGCGAGATCCGATGGTCCACGAGATTTCGACACTTCTTCCATGAAGAAATTTCACCATTCATTCACTCTTCTTCAAGGATCTCTGGCCAAAATGACTTGTCATCCTTCCACCTGAACTTGACTTCTACGAGATGATTTTGATCTTCATCTCCCTTCAAACACTTCAAAGGTTCTATCCCTCCTAAGCTCCCACTTGCAAACTCAAGCCTCCAAAAGGAATCCTTCTCACACTCCTTGTGACAACTTTCAAATAACCTCTAGTTATTTGAGTCTTCGACCCTGTGCACTCTTTGCAACAGTAGTCTTTCAACCTTCACCTTAGTTGATAATTTCTAAGGATTCAACCAGCCTGTGCACACCTTGCACGAATCTGTGCCTCACCTGCACTTCTGTTGGTTATGAGAACAACAATATCTGTCCTGAGCTTTCTGAGATAAAACTCAGATCCTCGTCAATTCACACCTAGCGGACGTTCACTGCACTCTTTGCAGGAATTATCAGGAAGAGAAACAATTGAAACTCATTGTTCTCCTTTCTTAGATTTCATACATTCAATCATGAAATCATACACCCAACACCACATTGAAACAAATGCATAATAGAGAAAATAAAACAACTGTAAACATACCATTTAACAAATGTAAACAGTAAACATCATAACACCATGAAAATTGAGTCAAAGCTTTATATATTAACTCAAGTGCTCATGTACATGGGTTCTTCTCTACAGTTCTCTACTACAGCTCTATAGCTTATGAAATCTCTAAATGATCATAATGTTCCTGTTACAATGATACAAGGGTGAGGGTGTCTATATCAGTTTTCCCTCCTACGCTTCTAAACTATATAATCTATTAAATCAAATCTACCTACTTTCATTAAACAAACTTAAATGCCTATTACATTTGACAGATGAGAGAAATCACTCAACATCTATTCACAACTCCAAGATATAAATGTAAGTACGCTTCCCCTAGCTATTACATTAATATCCACTCATTAATTTTTCAAAACATTTCAAAATGTGCGCTAGAGCTTTTCTAGCTGTCTTCCACGTTTATGCTTGCTTGGCTGGCTACGTACGATGCTCCTACATCATACTCCCTTGCTTGAAAATTTTCATGAACTCCTTTTCATGAGCTCTTGCACGGTCTGTCCATGCCTATGAATTGCTACTTCATCCTCCCAACTGGCATCTTCAACTAGATGTCCTTTCCACTTGACCAAGTATTCAAAATACTCTTTCCTCCTGGTCTTTTTGCTAATCCTTTTGTCAATTATGCCTTCCATCTGTGGCTTTTCAGCTACAAGCATTTGTTTTTTCCATTGAACCTCTTTCTGTTCCTCCTCTACTCCTGCTTCTTCAGCTATGTAAGGGTACAAATCTGCAACGTTGAATATCAGTGAGATTCCGACCCCATCGGGTAATTCAATCTCATATGCATTTGCCCCAAATTTCCTTATGACCTTGCATGGTCCAATCTTTTTCATCTTTCATTTGTTATATGTTTCCATTGGGAACCTCTCCTTCCTCAGATGTGCAAGAATCATATCACCAAATTCAAATTGAAGTTCTCGCTTGTGTTGATCTTCTCTACACTTGTATTCTTGACTTGAACTCTGCAGTCGCTCCTTAATTCGGCTATGAAGCTCCTGCATTCCTTCTGCAAAGTCCTCTGCACTAGCACTTATGAATTCAACTTGTTCTAAAAATTTCAATTCAAAAACTCTCCTTGGCTGCATTCCATATACAATTTGGAATGGACTCTGCCCTGTGCATTTGTTGAGTGAATCATTGTAAGCGAATTCCGCCTATGGTAGAATGTGATCCCATTGACTGTGGTGTTCAGTCACTAAGCTTCTTAACAAATCTCCCAAGCTCTCGTTCATGACCTTTGTCTATCCATCTGTATGAGGATGATATGCTGAGCTAAAAGACAAAATTCTCCCCAAATTATTCCATAAGGTCCTCCAGAAATGCCCTACGAACTTGGTATCTCGATCAGAAATGATACTCCTTGGAAAGCCGTGAAGTCTGACAACTTTCTTGAAAAATAGGTTCACAATTTGAGTTGCGTCACTGGTTTTCTAGCATGGTATGAAATGTGCCATCTTTGAAAATCTATCGACTACCACAAATATTGAATCACATCCTCTTTGTGTCCTTGCAGTCCCAATATGAAATCCATGCTCATTGCATCCCATGTCCTTTCAGGTATGGGTAATGGTTGGTATAACCATGTGTTCTAGCTTTTTCCTTTCATGTGCTGACAAATTTTGCACCTATCCACAAATTTCTTGACATCTGTCCTCATCCCTGGCCAAAAATATGATCCATTCAACTTTGAGAATGTCTTGTCATGACCGAAATGTCCGCCCCATCCTCCACTGTGTTTTTCCTTCAACAAATTCTCCCTCATGGAGCATTTTGGAATACATAGCTAATTTCCCCTGAACAATAATCCATCCTGGATCATGTATTCAGTCCATTGGCTTCTATCCCTGAGAATTGGATTCTCAGATGCTTCATATGCCTCCTTGAAGTCTGGATTATCCCTATACAATTCTTTAAGGTTATCAAAACCCAAAGTCTTGACTTTGAATTCCTGCATAAACAAACATTTTCTGCTCAAAGCATTAACAACCTTGTTAGCAGTTCCAAAAATATTCTTAATCACAAAAGTAAAATTTTGCATGAATTCAACCCATTTAGCATGTTTTTGGTTCAACTTCTCCTGTCGAGTCACAAATTGTAAAGCGTGATTATCGCTGTACAAAACAAACTCCATGGGAACCAAATAGTGTCTCCATTTCTTCAGTGCTTGTATGACTGTATAGAATTCTTTGTCATATGTGGAGTACTTAATCTTCGCTTCATTCAGTTTTTCACTGAAATATGTGATTAATCTGTCGTCTTGGCTTAAGAATGCTCCAATTGCAAATTCACTCACGTCACACCTAACCTGGAATGTCTTGCTAAAATCTAACAAAACCAAAATTGGTTGCTCAGTGATCTTCTTCTTCAGCAGGTTAAAGCTCTTCTCTGCTTCTTCTATCCAGTGAAAATATTTGTGTCGTTTCTTCACCGTATCCATCATTGGTGCGCTAATTCCACTGAAGTTTTTGATGAATTTCCTATAGAAGCTATCCAAACCATGGAAGCTTCAAACTTCAAACATGCTCTTCAGCGATGGCCAATCCTTAATCGCATTTACCTTTTCTGGATCCATTTTCAATTCATTTGTAGAGATAACAAAACCCAAATAAATGAGTTATGTCCTCATAAATGACGATTTCTTCATATTTATCAACAATTTCTCTTGTTGTAACCTTCTCATTACTGCAACTAAATGCTTTAAGTGTTATGCTCTTGCTTTGCTAAAGATTAGTATATCATCAAGATATACAGTGACAAATTTCCCTATGAAATCCTTCAGGACTTCGTTCATCAACCTCATGAAAGTACTGGGTGCATTCGTTAATCCAAATGGCATGACAAGCCATTCATACAACCCTTCATTCATCTTGAATGTTGTCTTCCATTCATCACCTTCTCTCATTTGAATTTGATGATATCTGCTTTTCAGATCAATCTTTGAAAAAAAATTTGCTCCACTTAAGCAATCCATCAAGTCGTCCATCCTTGGTAATGGAAATATGTATCTGATGGTGATCTTATTGATTTCCCTTGAGTCAGTGCACATTCTCCAACCTCTTTCTTTCTTTGGGATGAGCAATGTTGGAACAACACATGGACTCAAGCTCTCCCAAATCAATCCTTTGTCCATTAAGTCCTGGACCTGTCTCTTAAATTCTTCATTTTCCTGTGGTGTCAACCTATATGAAGATTTGTTTGGAAAACTGGCTCCAGGTATAAGATCAATATGATGGCTTATACTCCTAATAGGTGGCAACGAACAAGGTAGTTCGTCCATTACTATATCAGCAAACTCTCCCAGCAACTCCTGGATTTCTTCTGTTAAATCACAATTTTGGGATTCCTGACCACAATAAATTGTGTGTCTTCCTTCTTCTTAACCTCATTAAGAAGTTCCTTCCCACTCATGAGAAGTACAGTGTTTCTCATCTCTATTTTCACTTCTTTATCCTTAATCGGCAGCAACATGTGAGTCCTACCATTTTTTTCTAAGGTGTACGTGTTCTTTCTCCCATCATGAACTATGTTTCTGTCCTATTTCCATGGTCTACCTAGCAATAGATGACAAACATCTATGGAAATGACATCACACAATATTTCATCTTTATATCCTCCTATTTTAATTTCAACTAAACATTGTTTAGTGACATTTACCAGATGTCCTTTTTATAGCCACGAAACTCTGTATGGGCTTGGATGTACAAAAGTCTCCAGCTCCATCTTTTCTACCATCTCCATAGATACGATATTGTCTGTGCTACCACTATCCACTATGACCTTGCATGCCCTGTCTTTGGTTTTTCAAGCAGTCTGAAACAGACTGTTTTTTTGGGCCGGGTTCTCTGATTCCTTCTCTAGCATTAAGAGAAGTCTCCTCATTGTTAGGGGTCCTATAATTATAGGCGAGTCGATTCTTCGACTGTTGATTTTGCATCTCTCCAGGTGACGAAGTATGGCTCAGGTGATTCTGTTTTCCTCCCTCCATTCTTGTCGCTCATTTCCCCATCACCTTGCTGCATCCTTCATCCGCTGCATCCTCTCCCCCTTGTCCTTTGTCAGCCTCCATTATCCCGCCTTCCATCCCTGCATAAATGGACTTAGGATGAACAAAAGAATTAGCAGTAAGGTTAGTCTAGGTTAAAATTGACTAATAAATGACTATTTAATAATTAATTAATCATTAATTAAATATTGATTAATTAATTGTTAATTAAGTCTAATACCTAGGTTAGCAACTAAGTTAGAAGTTAGGGTTAGTTTTAAATTAAAATAAAAAACAATTAAATAAATTAAAAATGGCAAAAATAAATAAGAAATATAAATAATCACAAAATATTAAAAAACATTAAAAAACATTAAAAAAAAGCAAAAAGCAATAAAACATATTAAAAATAAAAAAATATTTGTAAAAAACAATTATAAAAAATATAATACAAAATAAATAAAACAAAAAGAAAATAAAGAAACGTAACATATTACATAACATATGAAAACATATAATAAAATGTTAATAAAACAAATAAAAATTAAAAAACTAAAAAATATACCCTATCCTAAGTCCCGTACCCTCTACCCCACACGTACCCCACACTACACCCACCTACGTCACCCTCACCTCATTCCCCACTA
>SNQJ01S0034851.1:16867-48913 GCA_010110895.2 Picea sitchensis | reverse complement strand
TTAATAAAACAAATAAAAATTAAAAAACTAAAAAATATACCCTATCCTAAGTCCCGTACCCTCTACCCCACACGTACCCCACACTACACCCACCTACGTCACCCTCACCTCATTCCCCACTACCCACTCCCCCTACGTCACCCCACCTCACCATCCACTACCCCATCCCCCTACGTCAGCCCTCCACTTACATTCCCACCTACACATTAATCCTGTGCACCTTACCATACGCGCCCCCCCCNGGGGGGGGGGGGTCTGGAATTTAAAATAAAACCCATTCTAATCTAAACGGTCCAGTTTTGATCACTGAGATCCATGGCCCAGATTCAATTTCGTACCCCCCGGGTGGTCTACGTTTAACGAAGGGGGGGGGGGTCCGGAATTTTTTCCCGCCAAAAAACCATTTTCCCTCATGTTTGCCAATTTTTGCCTATGTTACCATGTCTTCTTCTGACGGAGATCCTGAGCAAATGGAGGCGAATTTTAAAAATCCGAGAGAGGTTTTTTCTCAGCACGGGATGAGGAACAAAACCCTCTTTTAGTTTTTGCAAAGGGGTCACGAGTAGAGAGAGTCGAATACTTCTTCGAGGCCTATTTTTCCATATTTTAAATTTTCCGTTTCAGTCCCGATTTTGCAGGAACGTTCACGGCTAGATGGGGATGAATTTTATGAAAATGAAAGAGGTTTTTGTCCATCACATGCCCATCTACAATAACCTCTTTCAGTTTTTTCCCAGGTGTCATCATTGAAGAGAGAATCACATCTGATCGGACCCCTGTTTCGCAAGCAAACGATCCATTTTTCATGGCAGAAAACTCCGAATTTGGTGGGAGTGGTGGCTATTTTTGGCCGAGGCGGTTGAAATGGCTCTCGGAACTTGGTTGGGGTGATTTATATTATTTATTGAGATGATTTGAATGTAATAGGTTTGGATCTTCACGCCCCTGTGGCTATCAAGCTGTAACATTTTTGAATAGATCTGCCATTAATAAAGAAGAGGCACTTTACAGGATTCCTGCGCATGTTTACTGGTGATGTGATTTCTCAGTAAATGTTTTTTTGCTCTGTAATCATCTTGTTTTTCTGAAGCTAATATTTATGAATAGCGTTATGTTACAAGATTTATCCCTGATACCATGTTTCCGATTCTAAATATTTCATGTTCATCATCTAAATATCTTCAATTAAGATATTCTTAAGTGCTTGTTGGTTGGAGTTATTTTCCTTATCTTTTCTTCTAATCATCATTTTAAATATTAAAGATCTAGTGAGTGTGTTATCTCACCTTGTGAAGGATTTCTTTAGCATTTATGGCTGTATTTCATTCCTAATTAATTACAGACCCCATAGCCCAATGGAGGATTTGACTGTCTCAACCAATTCAAAAACACTTTGACAACAAAACCCACTGTTCTCATTACCTAGCTTAATATCATTTTCAAACAAAGCTACATCATACAGAGAGATCCCTCTCTGAGTCTTGGAGGGCTAAACCCAAGACTTGAAGCGGTTCTGATGTTACCTCTGTGACTGCCTTTTCAGCCTTGGGCAAATTACAGAGTGCTAACACTCATCATTAAGGATATTCTGCCCTCAGCATCTTCTGCCTCAACATTCCATCCTTGAGCTTTGGCAATGTGAGTTTCACCACCATCTTTCTTCTTATCTGGAAACTCATAGGATTTATGTCCGATTTTTCCACAGATGAAGCATTTCACTTCACCTCCTCTACCTCTTCCTCTTCCTCTAGCTCGAGGAAAAGTATTTCTATCAACATACTGCCTTCCTTGTGAGATTCCTCCTCTCTCAGGTTGAGTTTGAGGTTTCTTCCCCTCTTCTTTAAGTTTCTAAGTTCTGTCTTGGGCAATTTTTTTGCCTCTATCTTGACTTCTACCTCAGCCTCTTTGACCTTTCTTCCGGCATAGCTTCTCTTCAGCTTTCATAGCTATCTAATAAGCATCTTCCACATTTCGAATTGTCATCATTCTCATCTCATCTTGAATGTCATATTGCAGACCATTCATGTACTTGGCAACATTTTCATCATCGCTTTTCCGATGACCTGCTCTGATGTTTATCTTGTAGAATTCTTCAGTGTATTCTTTCACTGATATCATATTTTGTCTCAAATTCTGTATCCTCTGAAACAGAGTGATTTGATAATCCCTGGGTATAAATTTGGCTTTCATCTTTGCAACCATTCTATCCCAACTTTTGATTTTTTGCTTGCCCTTGTAGCGTCTGTCAGCCTGCAGTTCATCCCACCATAGTGCTGCATGCCCTTTAAGTCTAGTAATGACATGTTTGAATTTCTTATCTTCCTCGACATCCTCATAGTCGAAGTACTTGTCTAGAGCTCTAACCTAGTGTAGAAGTTCTTCAACATCTAAGTTTCCTTCGTACACTGGAATGTCCATTTTTTCTCTAGCACCTATCCTTGCAGCAACCCTGAATAGACGTTCTTTTGTAGCATCTTCGACTGTAACTTCTTCATTTCCAGCTTCAATTTCAATTTCAGCTTCGCTGATATCCCCAACGTCGACTGTGCACCTTTGTGCTATCTCCATAGCATCAAGCCTAGCACGTAACTCATGCATTTCTCTTTCCACTGCTGGATCAGGCATTTGCCTGTCTCTTCTTCTCGGCAGCATGGATGTAAAATTTTCCTCTTTTTTCTCTGCTACAGAAAGAAAAGAATTTGTTCTGAGCTCTGATACCACAACTAGTGCAACACCCCCTACCTCAGCAGGATCTGCGTGACCTCTCGGTCTTTAGATCATTCTAAATCTTCCACTGAGTTGGATTGAATGTTTGATTTCCCCACAGGGAATATCTCAGACACACAAGGGTGTATCCACAGGTCCTTATGAGTTATGCATGCATGATCAAACACAAGACGCTAACTCTACATTCCTGACCAACAAATATGATCAGGACTTTTGCTGAAAAGGAAAATTTCGGATTTCGCGACTTCGCAAATCTTGATGTCAAGTCTCTGACTCTTCAATCCCCAAATGCCGAAATGCCAAAATGCTGAAATATCAACGAAGGTTGATTTTTCCAATGCGCCGAACACATGCCACTTGTTGCCCACTAATTTTGGCTTTTTGGGACTTGAGCGAACAACCAACAATCGTTCCTCTTCCCTTATGATTCCCCAAATTCTAAAATTTCTCCTTTGATGAGATCGACGACCTTTCAGGATTTTCATAGAACCTTGACCACTCCTTTGACTTCCGCCACACGTATCCTCTAACTGATACTTGGGACCCACCTTTCGGAATTTCTCTCTTTGTGATTTTGATAGTTGTGTTGACCATGCAACTCTACCTATTGAGTCCCAAAACCCCAAAACCCAACTGGGGCCCAATGGCAATTGTCCCTCAATCTTTCGGGAATTTCTCCTCTCTCTCTTCGGGATTTCGCAACTTGTGAAAATCCACAGCAGAGACTTTCCTTACCTTTCGAAACTCCGATTCCCAAATTCCCGAAGCCTCACCTCTGACGTGATCTAAGACTAATATCTTCCTCAATCTAACGGCTCTGGATCTTTCATGATTTCGCAAACCGGGAGTTTGAAACTCTCGATTCCAAAATCACAACCTCTTCTACTTCCTAAACCCTGAAATACCGAAATTTCGAAATGAGCTTAACGACGATTATCCCCTGACCAAATCTTAGTCCATGTGACTGCTTCCTCTGTGACCACATCCATACTCTAAATACATGTTTCGTTTCACGACTTTGGGGTTTTCAACGCAAAGTTCCCCTGCTCCTTGTCATTGGGATTGCCGAAATGTCGAACCCCGAAATACCGAAATGCCAAAATTCCACTCCAAAGGGGGATCAACGACTCTTGTTTCTTCTCATCCAATGGTCGCTACTCCTCCTGATATTTTGAATGCTAAAAGACACTCATCCTTAACCTTCTCATAGATCTACGAGATCCAACGGTCCATGGGATTTTGGCACTTCTTCCACGAATAAATTTCATCGTTTGTTCACTCTTCTTCAAGGATATCTGGCCAAAGTGACTTGGCATCCTTCCACCTAAACTTAACTTCTGCGAGATGATATCAATATCCATCTCCCTTTGAACACTTCAAAGGGGCTATCCCTCCTAATCTCCCACTTTCAAACTCAAACCTCCAAAAGGAATCCTGCTCGCACTCCTTGCAACAACTTTCAAATAACCTCTGGTTATTTGAGTCTTCGACCCTGTAAACTCTTTGCAATAGTAGTCCTTCAACCTTCACCTTAGTTGATAAGTTCTAAGGCTTCAACCAACCTACGCACACCTTGCATGAATCTGTACCTCACCTGCACTTCTGTTGGTTATGAGAACAACGACATCTCTCTTGAGATTTCTGAGATAAAACTCAGATCCTCGTCATTGCACACATTGTGGACGTTCGTTGCACTCTTTGTAGGAATTATCAGGAAGAGAAACAATTGAAACTCAATCTTCTCCTTTCTCAGATTTCATACATTCAATCATGAAATCATACACCCAACACTGCATTGAAACAAATGCATAACAGAGAAAATAAAACAACTGTAAACATACCATTTAACAAATGTAAATAGTAAGCATCATAACACCATGAAAATTGTGTCAAAGCTTTATATATTAATTCAAGTGCTCCTGTACATGGGTTATTCTCTACATTTCTCTACTACAAATCTACAACTTATGAAATCTTTGAATGATCATAATGTTCCTGTTACAATGATACAAGGGTGACGGTGTCTATATCCGTTTTCCCTTCTACACTTCTAAACTGTCTAATCTATTAAATCAAATCTACCTACTTTCATTAAATAGACTTAAATGCCTATTACATTCGACAGATGAGATCAATCGCTCAATATCCACTCACAACTCCAAGATATAAATGTAAGTATGCTTCCCCTAGCTATTACATTAATATCCGCTCATTAATTTTTCAAAACATTTCAAAATGTCTACTAGTGATTTTCCAATTGTCTTCTGCCTTTATGCTTTCTTGGCTAGCTGCATACGATGCTCCTGCATCATATCTTCATGGAAGGGAACCCCTACGTGGGTATATAAGGCCCTCACTCTTATTGTAGTCATCATCTCATTCATATACATTGTTTACTACATTATCCTTTATGAATTATAACCTGTTGTCTTACCTACATTGGGTATTTACCTGAAGAACTGGCTTGGTTCACCACAATGGTATCAGAGCTTCATATTGATTTGGATTTTGGCGACAAACAAAGTTTCTATAATTTTTTTGGTACTTTACCATAATTGGCCCTTGTGATCCAGATTATTTTCGGCATGAAATGAGATCGAAGATATAATAAAGAAATGCACAGAGATATCACAGATATTCAATAATATAATAGAAATGTATCGAAGATGAAACCATAAACACAGATATACAGTAATACACAATTTCTGTTAATGAAAGAAATGTACAGAGACTGTAAAAAAAATACAGAGTGAAAGACTCGCTAGAATGGTGGCAACTTATCTCTGAGAAGAGATGTGATGGCTACTCACATTCGCAAGAAGATTATTACAATGAGGATTTGAAGGCCTTTTTTACAATAACCAGGAATGTCAAAATTCCTATACATCCAAAAACCTAACCCTAGGAGATGAAGCGGCAAAAATCATGTTGGCCCCGTTTGGGTAAGTGAGTACATCAACTTCTCGGGGTCGTAAGTTTTGCATACGATCTCCGTTTTAGGTGTGTGATAGCTCGTTGGAAAGGTATCATAAAGGAAATTCATTTTGGGGGATAAATAATGCTTTTTCATTTCATTGAGAACCTCGATATCGAAAAATGTTCATTTGGGCCCTCAAAATGGCCCCGGAAGTTAAAAATTGCTGAAAATAGTAAATTGCCAAATTTGCCAGAAAACTGTTTTGAGCCAGTCGAAAAAGGTGGGTGGCCACCAATATCCACCTAGATCAATCCTCCCTCCTTAAGAAGAAATGGTCTCCATTGCATTGAGTTCCCGGGGGAGAGGGAAAAGCGTTTGTTGAATCTACATCTTGGTGAGTTGCTTGCCTTGCAGGAGACGTCGCGATACTCAGTTTGTTGAAGTCTGTCACAAAACTTTTAAGGTTGAGGCTATTCAAAAATTCGGGCTACATGAGGGGACAGTGTGTAGAAGGAATCTTTGCACTTTGATGCAACCTTGTTGACTTGCTTCTGTTGGATAGAAGGTGCTTGGGGTGAGGTTGTAGTGGCTCCAATGTCCTTCTATTCCCCTTTTGAACAGATTGTGAAGAAGTTGAATTTTGCAGTATGAGATACTAGCTTGTGACACTTTTTAGGTGGAACAATAGTCAGAACTACCTATGGTATTCTGTAGAGATGACCCCCAAGAGAAACAATGACACTACGGGGTCGAGACTCATAAACAACGTGGCACTTCCACATATATGGTTGGCCCAAGAGAACATCACATACATCTAGTGGGGCAACATCACATAATACCTCGTCCTTGAAGGGTTGGATGCCATATGACAATCTACATTGCTGGTTGACATGAAGATCTTGTCCTTGGCGAAGCCACCCGATGTTATATGGCTGTGGGTGTGGTGTTGTCGACAATCCCAACTTTTGACAACCTCTGTTGAGATGAGGTTCTTCTGGATTCCGCTATCAACAATAAAATGTAGCCGCATCCCCTTCACCCACATATGTGAATTAAAAAGGTGCTCCCCCTCTTCAGGATCTGTTGGTTCTTCTGGTTGAATTGCTGCGGTCACGACAATAGAAGTGGGGTCTGTGTCAATGATTTGTCTTTTACCAGTATTTTCAAAATCATATTCTGAATCAAGGTTCGGCTCTTTGTTTTTGATCTCGAACACCAATGAATGTTTTCAGTGACATTCATTGGTGTTGTGCCAGGGGCTTTTGTGGAACTCGCACCATTTTTCGGTGTCCTTCTTTGTCTTCTCATGACCCTTCTTTTCCTGTGTCTTGGACTGGTTTTCGAGAGACTCTTTGTTAGGGCCTTCTTTTTCATAGTTCGTTTGTTGCGGATTTGTAGACCCAAACTCTTGTTTGTTCTGGTGCTTAAATTTATGCTTGATTTTAACAGCATATTGATAAGCAACACCGAGTGATGAGATTTCCAGAAAATCCATTTCAGTCTGGATTTATTTGTGTAGAGCCCCATGGTATTTCAGAACCAAATGTCACTCGGAGTCTTTGATACCCAACTTGGTGTGCAAGGTATGGAAGGTATTGGTGAAATTCGGAACTTCTTGGCCCATCTCTTGTTGCAGTGTGTTCCATCTCATGTATTGGTCCTCATAGTTGCCAACAGGGTAATATTGTTCCTTTACCGCATCCACAAAAAAATCCTAAGTGGGATCGACCCCGTATATTCCAGACTCCTCTATGGAACTTTGATCCCAGTAAGTTTCCCACCAATGTTTGACATGAGGGAGAGATTTAAGGAGTGCGAAGGTGATCTTTTCTTTGTCAGAAAAAATGTGAATAGAGAAATAACCTTCTAGCAGAGTTAACCATTTTTCTAGGGCTTTTGCATCTATCTGCCCTTCAAATACAGGAATATCAAAATTAACTTGTACTTTGAAAGGAGAGGTGCCTCCAAAGTGGTCTCTTGATGAAGATACGCCTGCTTTTATCGGCAAGTGTTGAAGGATGTGGGAAAAATTCTCCATCATTTCGTCCCTCTGCCGCGTGAGAGCTTGCTCAAGCAACAGATTGATAGGATCGTTTTCTCCGTCATTTTTATTTTCTTCTACCATTGAGGGTTTCTTGGGTGTGCGAGAGCAATTATCTTCAAGAGAGACAAGATCGAGACCCAACTTTCTATACTTGGACCTCATCGGGGACATGCACTGAAAAAACAATCAAGAGCAGCCTACTCTGATACCACTGATCTGGATTATTTTCGACACAAAATGAGATCGGAGATATAATAAAGAAATGCACAAAGATATCACAGATATTCAATAATATAACAGAAATGTATCAGAGATGCAACCATAAACATAGATATACAATAATACACGATTTCTATTAATGAAAGAAATGTATAGAGACTGTAAAAAAAATACAGAGTGAAAGACTCGCTAGAATGGTGGTAGCTTATATCTGAGAAGAGATGTGACGGCTACTCGCATTCGCAAGAAGATGATTACAATGAGGCTCTGAAGGCCTTTTTTACAATAACCAAGAATTTCAAAAGTCCTAGACATCCAAAAACCTAACCCTAGGAGATGAAGTGCCAAAAGTCATGTGGGGCTCGTTTGGGTAAGTGAGTACATCAACTTCCCGTGGTCATAACTTTTGCATACGATCTATGTTTTAGGTGTGTGATAGATCGTTGGAAAGGTATCAGCGAGGAGATTCATTTTGGGGGATCAATGATGCCTTTGGCTATCATTGAGAACCTAGATCTTGAAAAACCTTCATTTGGGCCCTCAAAATGGTCCCAGAAGTTAAAAACTGCTAAAAATAGTAAATTGCCAAATTTTCCAGAAAACTATTTTGAGCCATTCGAAAAAGGTGGGTAGCCACCGATATCCATCTAGATCACCTTGTCCATTTGAAGTCTAAAATTTCCACTGCAGAATACAATATTGAAGAAAAATAAACTATTACCCAAATTTAAAAAAAAAAGTAAAAAATTAAAAAAAAGAAGTAAAGAGATTCCTTCCACCTTGCATTGAAAACAATATTGAAAAGAAAGAAAGTGTAAAAGAACGGTTTAGACTACCAAAAATTTTCCGGTAAATTCAAGCTCTCTTACTTCAACACAAGAATTAAATATCTCTATCGTGGAAATTCAGGTACAAGAATTTTTTGAACAAGAAGTTTTTCATTTCCATAAAGAAAAAATAAAAGAAAAAGAAAAAATATGCACACACACACACACACACACACACACACACACACACACACACACACACATATAGGAGTAATCTAACTAGGGAGCAATCTTCCCTCTTTTCAGGAAAAAAAATGGGCCTGAATTTGACCAAATTTTCAGGGGTAGCCTGAGTTTGGCATGGATCAAAGTTCCACGCATTTCAGAACCTTACCCCAGGGGTTTTGCCCCATTCTAAACCAGCCTAGATGCTCAAAATATCGATCAGACTTCTATATCGGTCGAAAATTTAAAACTACATCATTGAAAAACGTGCTCGAAAAGTAACTTGGGAGGGAAGATTGCTCTCGAGTTAGCCCACTCCTATATATATATATATATAAGGAAAAATAAAATAATATCTTTTTTCCTATTATAAAGAAACATAAAAGAATAAAAACAAAATATTATTACGAGCTAGTGCATACATCAATATCCACTATTTACAACCTTGCAACCACAACTTATTATGTACAACATTTTTTGTACTATTTTAAGTGCAATGACTCTACTGTTCATTATACCAATCCATACAATTGCCATAAAAGTAAAAGGGTAAATTGCCACCGTTTAACAAAAAGTCATGACCTTTGTTAAAACAAAGCATAAAGAAAAAAAAAATTAACTTCTACGTTATATTAATTTTAAGAAGTGAATAATATATGGTAAAAAATATAAAAGGAGGATATATAATAAAAAATTCAAAAGTTTTAATTAAAAAAAAAAGTTGTTTTAGAAGTTCACAAATTCTGTGAGTTAAGGAAGGAGTATAACTAAAACATTTCTTTTGGAAAGTGTGAAGGTAATATTAAATTATTTTTCATTAGTTACCAAGGAAGAAAAAAAAGAGATTAAGTGAATATAAAATTACTTTTGGTAAAGTATAAGAAAGTATTCAAAGTTTTTGAACTCTATATATATAAAAAGAAGAATTATCAAGGATTATTTTCTTAAAAGAGTATAAAGGAATATTAGACGAAGATATTTATTAAGTCAAGAAGCTTAAGTCTTATTATTATTAAAGGGATATTATAATAATTATAAGGTCAATTCAAATTAGAAAATGGATAAGGAAGGAATATTTTATGGTAAAAATCATCTAACTAGATGCATCAGATTATTAACATTTAGAGGAAATATTCAAGAAAAAAAAGATAGCATCCACATTTTCCAAGATAAGACTAAAAATCACATAAGTATGGATTTGGAGAATTAATTAATAATTCCAAAGACAATTGTAATCAAAACAAAAGACTTTTTTTTGGGAAATAAATATGACATCAAGGACTTATCGTTGACACTCGAAGATTATAAACTCATATAGAATTTCGAGGCTACAACTATATATGAAAAATAGGTTGATATAATCCTTGGCTCGACTTAGTTAGAGATGCTAGGTATCTTAATATTAAACCTTGAGAAATAGTTTTTAATGTTTTCCTACAAGAAGAAAAAATAAAATTACATGACGTCTTAGTAAAGTTAGATTCAATATCTATGTCAAAAGATCTGGATCAGATATCCAAAATACTACTTTCAGATAAACAACAATCAATACTTTAGATCCAAAAGGAGTGTGAAAAATTTGTCATAGACAAAGATGCATAAATTTGTCACCTAAAAATCCATAATCAAAGTTTACTCACCCAGATTAATAAGATAAAGAGTGATAAGAATACGATAGAGGACAAGTTAGAACAACTTATCAATAAGGAATCATTGGTAGATAAAGAGACAATGACAAAACCTATGGAACTACAAAAGTCTTCAAAAAGAAAAAACTCGATGGTGGATAAAGGAATTAATACAGACCTAGTCAACCTTACAGCTCAAAAATATTCAGTTGATGTAAAGAGGTCTTCACATGTCGAAGTAGAAACAAGACAGGGATACGAAGAAGACTCAATTCCAAGTGTTAATCAAGAAGAAGCTACAAGTACATGAAGTAAAGATCAGGTTTCAATGATGCCTTATAGACATCCTATTCACAAAAATAGTTACTTCAACCAATCAATGTATCCACAAAAAAATGACAAAGATGTAAAAAATTATTACCTCCATTACAAATGATGCTCAAGGTGGAATTTATCATGGGAGTCGAAATACATCAATTTTTCTACAACAACCACATAAAAACCCAGTTGTGCAAAAGATCAATTTAAGGTGGGAAAACTCCCTTACAAATCGATGGTTCTACTCATCTCTTAGAAGATCCTATCATTTCAAGTCCTCAACAATCACTAATTTAGGAATAAAGAATAAGGAGACGATATTACAAGCCAGATAAATAGATAAATCTTCCATAATTATGCTTTGAGGACACATAATTTTTAAGGGGAGGGCAATGTTATGAACATAATATATAATAATAAATATAAATACGTTATAATAGTTAATGAATAATAATGAAGAGACACCTTCCCAATGAAGGGTCACGTCTCTTCATGGAAGGGCACCCTTACGTGGGTATATAAGGCCCTCTTTCTTATTGTACTCATCATCTCATTCATATACATTATTTAGTATAGTATCCTTTATGTATCATAACATGTTGTCTTACTTACATTAGGTATTTACCTGGTGAACCAACTTGGTTCACCACAATGGAGCCTTAGGCATACATGAAATCATCAAAAGCATATCTAAAATAGGATACAACACCCATTCAATCATCCAAATAATTTCATAATCAATAAATTACACAAAACCCAACATAATTATATTAATCATGGTCAATAAAGGTCTCCTAGAGTACAAATATGATCAAAATATATTAAAAATGGGCCTCATGATACTACAATTGGGAGGCCTGTCATCACCTCCCAACTTAATCTTTTTCACACCCTGTGAAAAAAAATGATCATGTAGCTACTGCTACTTCCTCTCTTACTAATTAACCACTGCTAATATCTACAATATTGCTTCAATCATATGGCACAAATTAGCTAGTGTCACCCTTTCCATGGTACCTAAGATATTTCTAGGGAAATGAGGATCAACCCTCTTGAGGTCACGTGGGAGAAACGATAAAATGATAGTACACAATTGTATAAACAATCAATCCTTGGAAGTGGTAAGGATTGATCATGTAGGTGGGGTGGCCCTAGAGGTACACATACCTTAGGATGTAGCATTAAATAAGTGGAGGCCTTTGGAGGAGGAGCATTAGAACTTTCTTGAGGAGAGTCCCACCTTGGACCCTTTATTGTTTCATATACACGCCTTAGAGCTTGACATGTTTCACCTAGACTTTAAATGTTCCACATGTAGGCCTATCTTCTTCTAGTTAGTTTTTTCATGTATTACACTAGGTCCACTTTGTATTGTTGGCATCCCTCACCTTTCATACAAATTAAGGGAGGAGAGAGTCCTTTGATTCATAATTGTATCACACACTCTCATTAGATGCAATTTCTAAAGAAACTTAGTCTCTTTAATTCTATTATTTTTCATTTGTAATTCCTCTCTTTCTCTTGAGTGCTAGGGTTCTTTATGAAATTAGAGGGAAAACTAGAGTTAGGATTTTTCCCTAAAGAGACAAGGAAGCTAGGGTTAGGGTTTTTCCCTAAAGATACAAGGAAGCTAGTGTTAGGTTTTTTACGTAAAAAGACAAGGAAGCTAGGGCTAGGGTTTTTCAAAAAAGAGACAAGGAAGCTAGGGCAAGACATAAACCCTAGAGGAATGAAGAGACCTCTCGATCTTATATCTCTTGTAAGAGAAGAATAATAGGTTTTTGTGGCATTTGGAAACTCTAGTGATACTTGGAGTTATTAACATGAAGAAGATAGAGGGAGAATATATTTTTTACTTGTGTGATGTAAGTGAAGGTGTCAAGGAGGACTTGTCAATGTGTTTAGCTTATTAAGGATCTTTAGTGGAGTGACTAGCTTTGGTTGGGAGTGATTCTGATTGATGATTGTAGGGGATAAATTTATCCAATGGGATAAGTTTCCATGTTTTTTCCCAAAAAAATGATTCGCCAATTTCCATTTTTTCTAAAAATCATTCGATAAAATTCCAGAGAATAAAATTATTTTACCTTAAAAATCTCCAAAATTTTATAGAAACTATATAAAATCCTTAGAAATTTGAATATTTTTACAAAACTATCGCCAAACATTTTAAATTTTGCATATTAAGGACTAGTAAGATTAGCCCATGTTTCTTTTTTCAATATAAATTTCCATCCTTAAAATCATCTGTAATTCTTAGTGAGGAGGAGTTGTTGGCTATGGTTTTCTTATGATTTTCCTAGCCAAGGTTTGGAGAGCTTGACTTGTACCATAGTTTTTCTAAGTTGTTGTATGTACTTGTATTTCACATTATCTATATATGTGAAGTTCTTTATTTATAAAAGTTTTGCATACTTGTAACTTTGAGTTTAATCTTATGTTATCTTCATGATTGAGTAGATTTCAATGCTTGATGTTCAAACTAGTTTAACATAACATATAGCTAAATTGGTTAAGTGATTTAATGCATATACATAAGACAAAGGAGAAAAATCGATACTATTATAATTGGTTGTAATAAAAAATTTCATATGTGTTATATGCCTTTAAAATTGTTCCCTAATAGTTGTAGAATTGTGGTATTGAAATAGACTCATCTGGTATTTATTCTCTTGCAATGCTAAGCGAAATTGGGTTGTGTTAGCACTCTGTAAATTTTTTTGTCTGATGAAACAAATGAAAAAGGTAACCTACAAACCACTTTAAAGATGGGTAGTATCTTTCTTAGCTCAAAGATGGCTCTTTCCTATCACTTGATCTTTAATAAATGAGTTTTCTTTAACAATTCAATGGCTAGGTTTTGTTTCTTTGGATGTTTTTTTATAATTTTGTTGGCAAGGAAGGGGAGGGACAAGATGAATTATGGGCTTTTAACTATCCAATTTAAATAGAAGACAATGAAAATGGAATTTAAGCATATAATAAATACATACAAAGAGAGGATACAAAACTCAGATCACCACCATTAGAATCTTTTCATGGAAACTTCAAGACTTCTGCATGTGCATTTTATTCAACTTCAAAAAATTACATTCAAGTTTCGAATAGCTAAAATCATGCCCTTACACTTCTGCCAACCTATAATACATTTGGAAGTCCTAATATTTATACAAGTTGAGCTCCTTCAGTTTGAAACCGATTACAAATAATCAAAGTAAAATGTTTTGGTTTTGAAACAATTTACAATGATTAAAATAAGACGTTTTGGTTTGGGAACCGATTACAATGATTAGAAAGGAACGTGTCTTGATCCAGATTCTGAATCCTCTAACACTTCAGTCTCGTTATTTTCCACTTGTTCCGCTATGGTATTCCACCTGAATTTCCATCTTTAGTGACATATGCCCATCATCTACTGGACCCTGAAAAACTGCACTTTGTCTTACCCAACTGTACTATATCCTTCCATTGCAATTCAGAAGGAATATCATAATCTATCATTTATTTTATCAGGATCTCCAGGTCAATGTAGGAAGCATATGACATGACTGGCAATCCAAGCTTGACTGCTTTGAACTAATTTAGAATTTCAATGTCCATAATCAGATGCTCAAGTAGTGTAGCTCCTTTCAGATTCTCCTCCAGGGTTTCAAATTTGGAATGATCCATTCTACACTGAGTCAAAGGAGCATTGTATTCTTCCTAATCATACAATTTTCCTTTTCCATCCCAAAATGGTGGAAGGCCTTTGATAAAAAATTATTCAAACAAATCCTTAAGCTCTTGCACACTTTGCTCCATCTGTGTTTCCTTGGTTTGGAATGATTTCAACAGGTTATGTTTAGCAATAACCCTCTTGGACCATATAATCAATGTAGTTCTGTCTTTAACTCCAATAGTATGAAGGTATGCAATAGGGATGGAGTTGAGTAGATTTATGGTGTTTTGGGCCCATTCTGATTCTTTCTTTGCTAAGGTTTCATTCACAATAGTGCACCTCCTTCTGGCTGTGATGGCTATGTTTTGTTTATCATTAAAGAAATTCAAATATACTTTGAACTTGGCAGCTTCAAAAGATATAGAGTCCTAGATGATATTCTTGGTCCCCTGCAATAGGCTTTTGCATCTTAATCTCATCTTCAATTGATCTATCCTTTCCTACAAGACTTCATTCTCCTTTTGAAATTGAGCGATTCTTTCATCCTTTGCTTGTATCTCTTGGTTCAATTTCTCTATGCTTCCTTTTAGTCCTTTGATTTCTTCTTCTTTCAGGCTAACTTGTGACATATCCTAGACAATTCCTTCAGTGTTTGGCGCCGTGTCTGTAGCAGGAGGTACGACTACAACCCTGTTTAGCAATTATTTCTTCTCTTGTGACCACTTCACCTTTTCTCATTCTAGTTGTAATTCCCTAGCCTTGTAGTCCATTGCCTCTTGATGAAGTGTTTCCTTTTCCTATTCTATAGCAACCAATTTTTTGGTTTGTAGATGCTGTGTAACAAACATTTTCAATTTCTTCTTCAAACTTTGAATTAATTTATCTTTCTCATCCAATGAGGATTTCACCCCTTGGAGGCCTTTAGATTCCAACCTCTTGACCTGAGTCTGCCAAGATCTGCTAGATGCTTTTTATTGCCTCTACTGTCCTTCCAATTTCATTTCATAAGATGACATCTTTGAACTCTTCAAGCTTAAACTCAGGTAATTAGAATACATCATATCACTGGTATTCTTATGGAATTTGACCTTGTCTGGAGCACTGATGTTTCCATACCTTATGTCTTCATATGAAACTACATTGTTAAAGGTCCTCTTCTCAACATACCTTATTGTGAATAGAGGAGACTTATGCTTAGAAGTATTTTCCACTTCAGGGACTAAACCCTCATATCACCCAGAGCTATGTTTCCCTTCTCAACATATTGGTTTTTCAAATCTTCTTTAGATTGATAAACGTCCTCAGATGTTTTATCAAAGATGTATTTCTTGCTGCTAAAGGTTCTTGAGCCACCTTCACTTTGGATTTTTATTTCCTTTTCAACCTCTACAGTGTTGGTACAACTTTCCACCATATCTAAATTTACTTGTTCTCTGGGCTCTTCCTCCTCTAAATCCACTATCTTTGGAGACTGTGAAATATTCATCTTCTTAGGAGCAGTTTGTTGATCATTGGTGCCCATGGCCTCTGAACTACTTCTCTTGCTGTAAACACTCATATTAGGAAATTTGACTATCAATTTATGAGAAGCTTGTTGTGTTTGATGTTTTTGCAGGGTTGCCTCCACTTGTTGTGTTTGATTTGGTTTCAATATTTCTTCCATATCAACACAAACTCTAGATTCGCCAGCTTATCAAAACCCTCAACCTATTCATGCTCATAAGGGGTTTGTTTGTTCATCATTATTCTCTTGAATATGATTTGATATGGATCATACCTTCCTCCCTGTAGCTGTGCAAAACCAAATTCTTTGAGCGTTCATTGAATTTGAGATAAACATGATTTGATTTTGACAATGAAAGGGCCAATGATAAAATGGAAATTGAGGTTGGAGGCTTTGTGCAACTTTAGAAAATGATCTGTCTCAGATATAATTGTTTTCTTGATGAATTCAAGGGAAAATATTCTGAGGGTCAGAACAATAGGAAATAGATAGGGGGATTCATGACAACCAAAAACCCATATTAGTGTTGAGCACATGAATAGTACCCAATCCCCCACTCTTTTCTATGGATTTGGTTGTAGATATATCCTCATGTCATCCAAAACTCTAGGTAGGATGGTATTGAAAATCAAACTGTAAACTATGGACATGACTTTGTTTATGAAGATAAGAAATGTAATCCTTTTACATTCAGTTGATACAAATGCTTCTTCATGAAATTATCTCTTATTGGTTTCCAGGAAAATCTTCAGCAGCTAGGTGTAGTATCTGAAATTCCTTAGAGAGCAAAAATTCACTAGCTCTTTATGGATATTATCAACTATGAATTGATCAAAACTGATTCAGACTGACAGACCAGACTCTGACTTAAAAAATGTCAAAAGGAAACCGAGCATGACTTCAACTACATGTTTTTCATTGTCTAGACCTAAAACTTGAATCAAAAGGGAGCAATCCCATTGGACTTCAATAACCATTATATTCACATTCATTGGCAAATACATACTCTCTGAAAAATGTTATAGTTTGACAATTGTTTGCAAAAACATATCTCAGACCTCTGATGCACATTCTATGTATACCCTAATTAGTGTCTCTTCATTGAAAGGTTAATAAATTGTAGAAAAGGACTCTGGTATGCCGAGGGACTCTCGAATCGACAAACTCTCTACCCTACACATGAACTTATATCCGCGTTTATTCACAATGACTCTTTCTTCATGCGAACATTGTTCGATGCACTAACCTATAAATTCGGGAAAAGGGAAAGTGGTTTCGACAACATAAGGGACTGTGGTGGCCTGCTTCAAGGAATGGTATACACCTTCCTACAGGTTGCTTCTGGACACAGAGATGGGATAAATCGTGATTTCAATATAAAAAACGTTTGAATCTCGGTCAATTGGGGCTTCTTCATTCACCACAGGATCTTTTTCTGTTACTGAGGTTATGATAGGATACATGGTTATGATGCAAATACCTGGAAACAAGTGGAAATTGGTGAAGTTGGTGTACTTTTGAGCTGCAGTTGAAAGAGGGTGGTCGCACCAAGGTTTAAATTGTCCAGTGTTCGAAATAATAATAAAATAAATAACAAAAGTCCCTTTTATACTTTTCCAAATTTCGAGGGCATGAGAAAGTGGTTTGGGGCAACCCGCTTTTCACCCCGAAATGCACTTGGTGGTGCCACATAAACCCAAATGAAAATCATGGTTTAAATTTTGTGCCCGCTCTCCAAAATTAACCTCTGTGCAACATCTCCCCCTAAAATCATCCTCGATCGTCGACCTTGAGTTTTCATGATCTGAGACGTGTCGAGCCCCATAAAATTAGCACTCCTACCAGATTTAGCCTCTCTCTACCATAGTTATCCCCCTTCCCTAGTTTATTAGGCTTCCAAAATGGTTTAGCTTCTCGCTAGTTCCCAACATCTTGATTTCACATAAACATTTTAATGGTGACTAACATGGGCTCCAACTGGGGATGATATCCTCCTAGCGAGGTAGAAAAGATTGAAATACCAAGCACCCTTCCATTGGGATTTATTTCACTCATGTAACTAAATCAATCAACATCTTATTCACAAAACTTTGTTCACATAACTCAAATTATACTTAGCATAACTTAGGGCCTTCTCTTTGGGCTTCAATTTCTGTGGATTTGATTTCAATTGCTTCAACTGAAAAACAAAAATGGTTATATACAATGAAATTGAAAGGGTGACAATTTATTTAAGCGAGATAATTCTTGAGAAACCTGCCATTCACAGGTCCCCCACCAATGATATCTCCATTATGTTCCTGTAGAAGATAGGCATTATTTCCATGGTATGCCACAATTTTGAAAGGTCCCAGCCACAGATGGTCAAATTTCCCATTCTATCCTCTATCTTCATTCTTGCCATCCCATTTCAACACCAAATCCCCACTTTGAAATCATTTTCCTTAGTATGCCTTTCAAAATCCTTTTTAATATTGTCTTGGTGTAGTTAAGATTTTTTGAAGGCTTTCTCTCTTGTTTGCTGGACATTGATTGGTTCATTTGTCCTCCTTTGAGTGCCATCTGTTTCACCATCTTGCTCTTGTAGCAATTTCATCATTGGTAATCCTAATAAAGTAGGAAAAACTACCTCTGTTCCATACACAATATGGAAGGGAGAAGTGGAAATAGACCTTTTAGTAGTGATACTGTCAGTCCATAGTGCATGGATAAGCTTCTTGTGCCAAGCCTTTTTGTTATCTTGCAACAATTTTTTGATAATTTTGGTCAAACTCTTATTGGATGACTCAACCAACTCATTACCTTGAGGGTAATAAGTTGTGGAATGGTGAAGAGTTATATTGTAATAACTGCAAAAGTTTTCCATATTTTTGGAATTAAATGATGTTGCATTGTCTGTAATTATTTTGATTGGAAAACCAAAACTAGACACAACATTGTTTTCCAAAAACTGAATGATAACAATATTTGTGGCTTGCCTTGTAGGAATTGCTTCAATCCACTTGGTGAAGTAATCTATGGCTGTCAATATCCACTTGTGTTGAGGTGAGGACTATGGATGAATTTCTCTTATGAAATCAAGGCCACATTTCCTAAAAGGTGCTTCAATAGAGACAGGCTTCAAGGGAAAAGGCTGCAATTTTCTCTTCCCATAAAAAATTTGGCATTCATGACAGCTTGAAACTTCTTTGTAAACATAAAAAAAAATGCTACGCCAATAGAAACCTACCCTCAATATTTTGTGTACAATGGTTTTCCAATAATGGTTCCCTCCACAATCACCTTTATGAAACTCTCTGATGTTTTTTTCTACTTCTTCCTCCAACAAACAACTCAACAATATTCCTCCTCGATCCTTCCAATACAAAGATTGATTTAAAATACAAAACTTTGATTTTTTTATCTTCAAAATCTTGGCCTTGGTTTTGTTCAATTCAGGAGGAGCCTGCTAATTTCTCAACACATAAATAATGTCAGCATACCATGGGGAGTCAAGGAATTTTTGGGATACTTGAGGGACCTTTTCTTCTTCTGAATCTGCTGACAAATCAACAATGAAATTAATTCCCAAGAGCTCACAATTTTTCTGTTCCATCAGCTTTGCAAGTCCCTGCCCCTTGATCAACTTTGTAGGTTTGATCTCGAGGTCATACTCCAACAACAAAGCTATCCACTTTCCCCTTTTCCCCTTAGGATCAGGTTGAGTTAAAATGTCCTTCACAAAACTGTTGGGAACATAAGAAATGGTATGAGAATGCAAGATATAAACTCCAAACTTCTTTAGGGCCTTGACCAGTGCATATGCATGCTTTTCCATGATATCATACTTTAATGGGGAATCCCTCAATGTCCTGCTATAATATGTTATAGGCCTCTCAAAATTGTGTTCATCTTTTTGTAATAAAACAACTACAATGGTGTTCTCTGAGGCAAAAGAAAACAATATAAATTCTTTTGCAAAATTGGGATTGGCCAACACTGGGGCCTTGGTCAATGCCACTTTAATATATTCAAAATAATTTATGGCTTCATGATTCCACTTTATCTCACTTACTTTTCTGATCATGTTAGTGATATGCTTTATGATTTCATCCAGGTTAGGGATGAATCTTCTCAGAAAATTCACTTTCCCTAAGAAATATTGCACTTCTTTCATGCTTCTAGGTATGCCAATTTTAAGGATTCCCTCAACTTTGTTGGGATATATCTTTATCTGTTGGGATATGCCAATTAGACTTCTTGGGGTTTAATGAAATGACAAACTTTTTAGATTTTTGAAAATCCCTCCTTAGATGTTGAAGATGTTATTCATCGGAAACTGAATATACAATGATATCATCTCAGTAAACAATAATAAATTTATCTTTCTAACCATCAAAGGCTATATCCATATCCATTTGGAAAGTTTCTCCTACATTCATGAGCCCAAAATACATTTTTTCATACATGAAGGTGCCCCATGGTGTTGTAAAGGCTATATTTTCCTGATCATCGGGGTGTACCATGATTTGATTGTACCCAGAGAAACCATATAACATTGATATTTTTTTAGAACCAACCACTTTCTGTAGAATGTGATCCATATTAGGTAGTGGGTAATTGTCCTTGAGAGATACCCTGTTTAGATTTCGAAAGTCTACAGATAATCTAATCTCTCCACTTTTCTTTCTGACATGTACCAGATTTTCCACCCACTTAAAAAATCTCATAGATACTATGATCTTGGCTTCAAACAAATTTTTATCTCATTTTCAATCAAGGGAAACAACAAAGGATTTATTCTTCTTAATTTATAGTTGAAAGGTTTATGATCCTGTTTGATTGGAATCACATGTTAAATCACATTAGTATCATAAACTTTTAGATCTTCATAACTCCAGGAAAAAACATCAGGAAATTCTTTCATTAAATTGATATAACTTTTCTTGACCTCTGGGCTAAGTGTTTTGGATAGCTTGATGATCTTGGGATCTTCCTGAGTCCCAATGTTGCAATCTTCAACATATCCATCATTTACAATAATTTTAGGACTCATGGCTACATGATTGTTGTCAAAGATTTTTTCTAATGGGATCAGGCCTTTGGGAATGATGTTATTTTTTAGTTGCATTGTATCCTTACCAGCAATATGATTCTTGAAATAGCCATCATTTGTTAACACAACTGCATCTTCTTCTTCACAACAATATTCTTCATCAATATTCAAATTTGCAAATTCATCATCCATCTTAAGGAAACTTTATATTTGTTTATCATATTAAAAAAGCTTCCAGTACTTAATATTATCAGGTACTGTTGGTCTGTGCTTGAACTCAATCTCATATCCCTTGTTAGTAAAAATTGGAATTTTGAAAACTGAGGCTGAAGTAGCTAGAGCATCATCAATCCAATTTTGACCCCTTGGAATCACTGAGAGACTATATTCTGAAAATTATTCAAGAAGGTCAAGCACTATATTCCTATATGATCTGAATTTGGGATGCTTTGCTTGATATATTCCCTTCAACTAATTTATGATCAACTCAGAATCTCCATGTACAACTATCCTCCTAACACCCATCTATTTTAAAATATTCAATCCCAATACTAATGCCTCATATTCAACCATATTATTTGTGCACTCAAAAGAAAGATTGTAAGAAAAACGTTTTGTGGCCAATCTCGGGGGGGTGAATCCACACTCTAGCTCCTGCTCCTTCTATACGGATAGCTCCATCAAATCTCATGTTCCACATCTCATTCTCTACACTGTTTTGTTGTTCTGAAATTTTTTCAGTTTGCTAATCAGATTTGTCTTTGGCAGTCATATCATTCTCTAGCACCTTCTCTTCAAAACTTGAATCATTAAAGAAAATGGAAGAACCAATCTCAGTCTCCACAGAGTAAATGGGATGGTTGTTTGGCTGGGATTTGTTATTGACCATGTACTTGAGATAAACGTCCCTGTACAACCTCCTATCTTGGCCAAAAATAGGGATAGTGGCATATGAGATATCCATTTGCAGAGTCCCTTTCAACTTTGTAGCCCATGACCTAGATAATAGCATGCCAAATTTAGGAGGAATATCAACAACTACCACATCCATGACCATATTTTTTGCTAGAATTTGAGACAAAGATACTACCAGATATTTGATTAGGCCCAAGAAATTCACCTTCTTTGAATCAAAGGATAAAAGGTATTTGAAATGCCTTGTAACGTCTAGACCCAATTGGTCCATGACTACCTTGGGCATCAGATTATGGGATGCTCCTGAATCTAACATAGCATTGTGCAGAGTCATATCATGAATCTTCAAAATGACATAGAAAGGATGTTAGGATATTTAGATACTTAGGAGTTAGTAAGATCTACTTGGTCTATTGTGTCATTAGGTAAAAGTGTGTTTTCTAGTGTGTTTCTTTAGTATGTATGAGTAAGCATTTGTAGTTAGAAAATCTGACGGTCACGATATGTTTCCGACATAGAGTGATTTGATGGTTCATACTCTCCTCAATCTTAACAGTCATTGATCCATGGCTTAACACCCAATTGGTCCATGATCTCTATTTAAAGAGCATGTAGGTTCATTTTTCGATGATTGATTATGAGAAACTCTCTTGTAAAATCTCTCTGTAATATTTTTCTTTGCATTAATAAACTGCTTCAAGTGGCCACGTTGGCTAGGGCCGTGGATGTTTCCCAGTAGGGGTTTTACCATGTGAAAACATTGGTGTGTTGATCTTTGATCTGGTTATGTGATTGGTTACTGAAGGTGTTCATCCTTTGTTGGAATACCTGTGTTGTTGAACATGGTATCAAAGCCTATTTGAAGACCTGCTCCTATTGTAGATTGAGATCGTGAAGCCGGGTTTCCTCATCTCGACTTTCTATCATTTTCATACATTTCTAGGCTGAGAGGACTATTCCATTGCATATGGAGCATTTGTTTTAGCCAGGGACACTTTACGTTTCACTCAAAAAGGTTTTTGTTTGCCCAAGATATGACCATTACAGTCAGATCCAGAGGTACAAAGCTTGAATACACATTTTTTAAAATTTTTGAAGAGTAGTATTTTGGTTTTATTTCAGTTTTGTTTTATTTATTTTTGGGTTGCAACTCTTTTAGATGTGTGTATTCTCTTTTTCCTATGCCCTGTACGATCTTGGAAAATCAGAAACATATAGGAAAATGTGCATCTTCCGGGTAAGCTAACCGAGATCTAACCCTTGTTGTCATCAAGAAGTGAAATTTTTTTCTTTTGTGAAAAGAGTTTTTTTGAGGACGCTCTCCAAGGATGCCTTCAACAACAACAACAACAACAAAAACAACAACAATCCTCCTTCTGAACATTACAATATGTTTTTCTAGATCATTTGGTTAAAAGTTGCCTTATTAAGTAATAGGTCTTGAGTTCAAGTCTCTCTTTTGTTACCTTTTTTGAAAAAGTTCATGCTAAAATTGTAAAGTGTATTTCACTTCAAGTATAAAAGTGAATCACTATAAGTAGCTTTAATATTTTATTTTAGAGGGTTTATTTGTTTGCATGCAACTTTTACGTTATAAAATATTTCATTTATTTATTTTGCATGCAACTTTTCTGTTATAAAGTAACTTCATTGTAAACGTGATCCCCACTTATCTTTATAAAAGTGGGTCACTTCATAAAGCAACTTACACAATCACGTGGTCATTTGGTTACCGATTGTGCCTTTTTTAAAAAGGGCATAACTCTAACATCGAAATTCCATTTTTAGTGCCATTTTTTTAAACCACATAAATTTTCGATCTCTTTCCATCTAGATCACTGGTTTCAGTTTTTAAATCCACGTTATCTACATATTTAATATGGATTCTACAAGTACTATATTTCTTACCAGCAACAACTACTTCCAATGGAAATCTCATATGGAAGATTAATTAAGAAGTAAAGGCTTGTACCAGATTACCTTGGGAAAAGAAAAAGAACCCACTGATGCTGATAAGAAAGCCAAGTGGGATATTAGGAATGATGAAGAACATGGACTAATCGAAATTTCCATCTCTCCTAATTTAAGGTACCACCTTCAGGATATTGATGACCCCAAAGAAGCTTGGAACATGATTGAATCTGTGTTTGATAAACTCAATATTATTCAATCACAATAGTTAGAAAATCAAATACTGACCTTGAGTCCAAATGATTTTTCTTTCCTTGGAGACTATCTATCTAGGTTTAAAACACTCAGAATTTTATGTGAAGAATGTAAGATAAAGATGGAGGTGTAGAATCGGATCCTGTTGCTAAGAAGGGGGGGGGGGATGAATCAGTGACACAATAGTTATATCAAATTTTCATTTATTAATGCAAACGAAATTTTAACATAGTATTTTATCGTGGAACCCATATGGGAAAACCACAAATTATTTTCTATTAACTACAAAATTTGTTTTACATGTTACATAGAAGGAAGATGTACTTCCTCTTTGATCAACACCAACTAATCAGGATGCACCCACACCCTGTTTTACCAACACCAACTGATAGGAGGCTACGACCCCCTATTTAGTTAGCTACAACTAACAAGGAAGTACCAACTCCCTCTACAGGCACCAACCTACCCTTGCACCACCCAACCACCCTTAATACATAGGTATTTGTATTTCTTCCTGGACTCCGCTTCAGCGATTGATCCTCTGACTTGAATTGCAGAGACACTTTTCTTCTCACCACTTTTTCTCGTTTATATAATCTTCAAACTGGTGTGAATTTTAAAACAACGTGTCACTTTATTTGAACCATTGTACCTTTTCATTTAAAATGATAGTTAAACTTTAATTAATATCTTTTTTCCTTTTTATTCTTTATTCATATTTTCATGATTTATTCTCTTTTAATCATGACTGTGTATTGGTTCATTTTTTTCATGAGTTGATTACAAACATGGATCGACTCATTAGATCGTACTCTTATTTCTATTGCATTTTTAGCTCACCAACAGACCATACTCGATATCACGCCTCTTTGATTAACTTAATTATAATAATTGTTTTATCATTTTTACAGTGAAGATTTCCATAAATTGATCACTGTCATGGATCAATTTAATCCTTTAAATTTGATCCTGAATCTATGTTAATTTTATAGAGACCAAATTCCATGGAGGCACTTCCTTCAAGCCATCATATATGTCCATGGCATAGTACCATAGGCTTTACCAATTATAGGCAATGCATTACAATCTTCGCTTTCAAACTTCTTTACCATATGACCAATGGCGGTGACCAAATGCTAATCCTAAATGAGTGCTTGAGTGCTTTACCAAATCAATGTTCATGATTCGATCATTTGATGGGATGGACGTTTGACAGGATTTCGTCACTTCGACCTTCGAGTCATCGTGACTCCAACATTACTAAACTTATGATCATGAAATCGTCGAAATTATCGGACGACTCATATTTATTTCGCAGAGATAGAACTACAGTCTACTTTATACCTAACACTCATCCTTAATATGTTGAATCTGACAGTTGTGACTTGATCACATGATGAGATGGATGGCTATCAAGATTTCGACGCTTTGGCCTTCGGGATTTTGTGACCTCCAATTCTTCAAAAATCCTGATGCGATATTGTTTATATGATCAGACGGTTCACGTATCTTTTATGAAGATGGATCAACGGACTTCCTTAAACCTTAAACTAATCCTTTCTTTCCTTAATCCGACGGATGTGTCTTAATTAGGCGTTGAGATGTGTGGCTGCCAGGATTTTGGCATTTTTCCTTCGAATCTTTGTGACCTCCAATAGTTCAACTCCCGGTGACTGTAAATTACCTGACATGTGTCCCTTTCAGAGTTTCGGCGTTTGGGACTTCCAAACACTAGAGTTTTTTCTTACAATTCAAAACTCTGAAGTGAGACTCTCGAGGGTGACGTAAATTATTACGTCACTTGATGATGTGTCACAATCCTATTAGCTACCACGTATCATTCATATACATGATCTACACCTGCCTGTAATGCCATATCAACTTGAAACTTGTTAGTGTCTTATTGTGCCACATGTCCTTAGCCTACGTGGTTTACTGATTTGGTCTGTCAACGTGTCTTGATGACGTGGTCTACTATGTCATTTTTCCTTGGTTCAAATCCAACGACCCTCCAACACTTTCAAGATCCGATGTCCCACGATTCTATCACAATTTTGGGTTTCTCTATTTGGAAGGTTAGCACTTCCATTCTTTGACTTTCCAGTCAGTGAAGTGTTGAACCAATGCCATGTGTCCTCTGGTTCAATGACCAAGATTCTCTCTCAATCCAATGGTCTAGATTGGATCGCAAATTCACGTTTCAGTATTTCAAGAAGTATGCTCTATTCTCTCAACTTGTAGTCTCTGAATTTCCGAAATCCGATATGCCACTCTCGTCATATCGACAACCCACGTCACTCCTTCTGATCAACGGTCCTTATCTTATCGTGATTTCATGTTTTGGAATTTCAAATTTTAGAGCACCTCCTTCCTTTGACTTTTCAATCAGCGAAATGATGATCTCTCGCCATGTGTCCTTCCATTCGAACATGATCCGACGATCACGATCTTCCAACGATCCTTAAGATCATGATCACCCATATGATCGTCATCTGTAATACTTAGATGATCAACATGGTCAATCTTTTGATCAGATGGCTACTAAGGTTTCTTCACTCTAATCGGATGGTTTTTGAGTCTCTCATTTTGATTGGATGGTTGCTGAGGCTTCTCGCATTTTCTGTACACTGAGAAACTGTTCAATATTTTCACTGATATCAACAACATCTATGGATTATGTTCTTCCTTCATAGCTTTTTTCATGCACTAGCCTTTCTGAACATCATCGCATTCTTGATCCTATCGTGATCAATAGTTCATTCTTCTTCCTGAGCTTTGGTTTTTTACTTCTCCTATTGACATCAATGAGAATTATGTCCAACAGGAGGAAGAGTGTTGCATATATCTTATTCTTTATAAGCTAGGTAGTGCATATTCTATGTTTGTATCTACCTTTTATGCCATGAGAGAGGCTCTAGGGGAAGAAGCTTATGAAAAACCCACTCTTGAGTCATTTTGTGCTTCTTTTATTTGGGAGGAATATAAGATTGTACAATTTGGAGTGATCAACACTGTAGGTCTCTCCAACAAATCCTTAGTTGCCCAACATAAACATAAACCCAAGTATCCCAAGAAGCAACATCCTTGCTACAACATCAAACAACATAAGGGTCCCAAACCTACTTAGACAACTTCAGCTCCTATTGGTGACAAAGGAGAAAAATATAAAAGTAAGAATACTAACAGACATTGCAACTTTTGTGATAAATATGGTCCAAATATGATGAGTCCAAATGTTTCAAGAAGATGGAAGCTTTAGAAGTAGCGATGAAGAAGCACAACATCAGTAGTGATTCTACTTCTTCTTCTCACAGACATGCACTTTCTGCTTCTGGTTTCTCCTTCAATTCAAATTCTACTACTACTTCTTCTTCTGATGAGTGGCTTATTGATTCAGGAGCATCTTATCATATGGCTAAGGATAAAGCCATATTTTCTTCTCTAAATGAATGTAACACCAAGACAATATTTGTTGGTGATGATATATCTCTTAGTGTTGTAGGATCTGGAACAATTCAAGTAGATAATGGTCATTTCAATGATGTATTATGTGTTCCATGTATTTCTTGTAACCTTCTATCAGTATATAAAATCACTCATTCAGGTGAAGGTAAAACTGTCGATTTTTCACCTCACCAAGTTGTAATCAAGGATCTAAAAGATCCTAAGCATGTTCCTACAACTGGAATTGCTAATGATATTACCAGGTTGTACAAGTTTGACAACTTTGGGTCATCATATTTTTCATCAGTTTTTGTTGTTCATAGAGATGACTTGAGAAAACTTTGGTATGAGCGGTTTGGTCATCTAAACTATCTCTCATTGCAACAACTATGTAATCAATATATGGTGACTGGTCTTCCTCTTGTTTCATGTAGAGATGGTGTTTGTGCCAGTTGTGTTCTCGACAAACATCATCAGGACTGTTTTGACAAACGTGCCTCTTGGCACGCCTCCGGTCCTTTGCAGCTTGTTCACAGTGATTTTTGTGGTCCACTTTCTTATCCTTCTTTTTATAGGTGCAAGTATTTCTTAAATTTCATTGATGAATTTTCCAAACGTACTTGGATTTACTTCTTAAAACTCAAGAGTGAAGTTTTTGACAAGTTTTTGGCCTACAAGGCCCTTGTAGAAAAGCAGTCTAGACATCAAATTCAAAGGTTAAGAATGGATAATGGAGGTGAATATGTGAAAAATAATTTTAAAAGCTACTTCACTACATAGGGAATCCAAATGCAACACACTGTTCCATATACACCACAACAAAATGGTGTTGCTGAGAGAAATAACCACACATTAAAATATATGGCTAATTGTATGATCCAGTCTAAGGGATTCAATCTAAAGTATTGGGCAGAAGCCATCAACTGTGAAAATTACATAGTAAATCACACTCCCACAAAGGATCTTAGAATATAACACCGGAGGAAGCTTGGAATAAAATTAAACCAGATGTAAGTCACTTCCGTGTATTTGGCAGTATAGCATGGGCTCACATTCCTGATGAGAAAAGGAAAAAATTGCAGCCTAAAAGTGAGAAGTGTATATTTTTTGGTTATTATAAAGATTTCAAAGGTTACAGACTTCTTTAGTCACATCGTAATGAAATTATTATTAGAATAGATGTTAAATTTGATGAAAATCTCTTGGCCTGCAAGCTTGATTCGACGATTGTGCATTCTTCGGCCTACGATCCATCTTTGGCATTTGTGCCTTCTTATGATATGGTTTCTTCTTTAGATGATGAAAGTAAGGATGAAAATCCACCTCCACCTACTCACCCTCCTCCAGATGAGTCCTTTGAAACTGAACCAGCACCAACTCCACCGCTTCCTAGATGGGTCCGTTCAACACAAGAAACAACTGGTGATCTTGTTGGTGATCCTTCAGATCAACGTCAGAAACATTCACAGTTCCAACGAGCCTCTTCTCTTTTGTCTCAAGTTTCAGAAACTCATGATCGAGAGACATTTGCAGAAGCTTTAGGTCATCCAGATTGGGAGAGATCAATGAATGAAGAGTATTGTTCTCTAATGGCAAATGATACTTGGTGTCACAAACCCACTCAAGCATAATATATTTTTCGCCTTTTTTTTGAGGGACAGAATCCCCGAAATCCTATGGGGCTTAGCACATGCTGTAGATGCCACCTCTACCTCAACAGAGTATCTATGAAACCTCTGAGTCTTAAGGATTGTTTAGTTTCTTTTATGAGTCGAAATGGCTTCTTTTGATTCCCAGCTAGAATCTCCTTCCAATCGATCCATAGGTCCTTTCAGAAACTACCCTGTGCGAGCAACACTAGGCGTGAGATCCACCCTCTCCGAGAGACCACAGCGCTATGAACAAGGCCTAACCCCAAAAGGTACTTGTCGCAACTCGCAATCTTGCAAGTTCCTGAGTCGAAACTCCTGACTCTTTCTTCCCAATCTCGTGATACCCGAGATCACGAAATGGGTATAGTTTCATTCTGTCAGCACCCTCTGTGCGTGACCGTCGGGTAGGATAAATGATACCTCCCATCGTGACTTCATGACTTCGCAAGTCGAAGGGTTGAGTCTTTGTGCTCTTCCTGTGCGAACCTAGGATATTTGGAAGTCAGCAAGGGTTGACCTTCCTTTCACACTTCTCGCAACTCGCCACTTCACGAGTTGTAGCGTCGAGCTCCCATGCTTATAGCTCATGAATCTTTGAGACGCGAGAAGTCAATGGAGTGTTGACTCTTTTCCCAGGTGATGCATGTCCACCTGTCAACCACGTGGGCCCCACCTTGTGGTTCTGCCACGGGTCCACACTCGTGCCTCGACTCTTGGCACTTCGCGACTTCTGATATAGAGAAGAGGTTCTTTCAACCTATGAACCTCTGAATGTGCAATGCGCACGATGAAGCTCCTGATCCAACGGTCCTCCCTTGACCTGGATCCAATGGCTATCCTTTCTTCTCACGATTTCGCCACTTGCGACTTGGAGCACCCAACTTCTGGGCTCTCACCTTGTGAACCTCTGAGTTCGCGAGACCCCTCTATCTCTGCCACCTATCCTCCTCAAATGGATGGTCCTGATCTTCTCATGACTTTTCCACTCACAAAGTCATGGCATCCAACTTTGGCACCTTCCCTTCACGAAACCCTGAGAAGCGATGTTATCTTTCCCTCTCACATTCTCGCTACTCACGACTTCGCAAGTCAAAGGGTTGAACTCTCATTCCCTTATCTCATGAATCCCCAAGACGTGAGAGGTCAATGGGTGTTGATTCCTTTCACTAGGTGACATGTGTCCACCTATCTATCGCATGGGCCCACCTTGTGGTTCTACCATGTTTCCCTTGTCCCCAGCTTCAGCACTTCGCGACTTCGCTTCCTGAAGCGCTACCTCCTTTGTATCCTAACACCCAAAGTGTCGAGATCCCGAACTCCTCACTACTCCTTATCACAACTCGTGACTTTAGGAATTTTGGGACAAAAGTCTCGACCTCCTATCTACCGATATGCTGAAATGCCAAAATTTTGACACATCATCAACATGGGTCCCACAACGGAACTTCCTGCCTTTTTGGAGTTTTGGACTTTGTGACTTCGCGAATCCTGATGCTAAGATTTTGGTTCTTCAACCCACGAAACCCCGAAATATCGAGTTCTAATGCACTTCACCAATAACTAGCTCACACAAAACCTTTCGCCTCTTCGGCACTTTACCTTTCGTGACCTTGTGAATCTTGAGGCAAGGGTTTTAACACTTCAACTCACGAATCCACAAAATGAGATTACGCGAGTGGTCCAATGGTCGTTGTCGACTCAGATCCTACAGTCTGATTTCTCCTGAAATTAAAACTTGAAAATAGGCTTACCGTAACTCCCCTACTCCTCTGTAAGATTTGACGGCTCTCGAGACTTTGCGAATTCTCCACGGAGAATTCCAACCATCCAATGCCTACTTGATGACTCTTGTGAAGCGAACACGGTAATTCCTTCGCTACTATTTCAGGATTTCAAGAGGATCGTTCTTCCTCATACAGGGTTACTAAGACTTGCACCTTCAAATCCTTTTCCAGGTTCTTGGTGAGCTTTCTAAGAAGGGTGTCTCTATGGGGAGATCTATCTAGGGTATTACCTGAGATGGATAAGGGTATAGATTTCCTGAGAACAGACTTGAAGTCTGAATTAATTCAATATGTGTATAAATAGTGATTTATGAAACATAATCCATACGTAGTCTTTCCATTATAAGCATGCAACCACCATTTCTAAATCAAAACACTACACAGGCACTCTTATACTCAAACCATTCATAAAACTGCACAAACTGTGAGCATACATATCAGCATATAAATTTCAAGATGCAAAATGTAAAACACTTATCAGAAATAACACCACATGTGATTACAACTGCTAAGAGGGGTGCTCGTTTCCACCCAACCATAGGCTCAACGACTCCCAATGGATTTAACACTAGCCACCACCGAGCTGAGACCACGATGCTGCGAGACTGCGTCTCTGTTTGCCAGTGACCGAGAATGAAGGTTACTCTCCTTCTTCTCTTCTATCACTCACTCGATGTTTTTCCAGAGTTCCTCTTCCTCTTTCCCTCACGTCTGCCCTTGATCGCCCACACTTGCTGCCTTTTCTCTGTTCGGTGAGGTTGCGTGTGGCACAATTGTCCTTGCAGTGGTTAGGTCTGAGGACTCTACGGATGGATGATTCACCCCCATCCCTCATTACTCATGAGGATCCCTTTACCTACCAATCTTGATGAGTCATTTAATTTGGGGCCAGCAAGCCTCTCTTGGTTCTCCGGACCAGTGAAGTCCAAATACGGTATTGGTTTCGGTGGAATTTAACGCCACCTTTCCAGGTGCCTTCCACCACCTTTCTTCAGCCATCGTGGTATATTTTTCAGCATATCCCCTCTCAGCAGTCCTGCAAT